>JAUBNZ010001592.1:0-11005 GCA_032355485.1 Bonnemaisonia californica | reverse complement strand
GGTGCACGTGGGGTGACGGAGGTGGGATGGACAGGGCGGGTTAAGAGGGCAGCGCGGCATTACGGTGGGAATGCGAAATGGATGTTGGTGTCCACGTCTGTCGAGGCTCGAGTTTGATAGAGAGGCGTTCCACTGGTTGGGGCGTGTAGACGTCGAAAAGGATTCGGCCGTTTCAAAGAGAGCTGGAGCAGAGGCATGGTGCGGGACGTGGTGCGCATTGTGTACCGCGCTTACAGTTGGTCAGGTATAGTTACATCAGCTGCAGGATGAAAGTACGTGTGAGGGCAGGTTTTAGCAATGCATGTATACAAAGTGTAGCAAAGAATAGCAAAGTATAGCAAAGTATAGCAAAGCATAGCAAAGTATAGCAAAGTATAGCAAAGTATAGCAAAGTAAAGCAAAGTAAAGCAAAGTAAAGCAAAGTAAAGCAAAGTAAAGCAAAGTAAATCAAAGTAAGCAAGATTCAGCGTACAAGGAAGGCAGGAGAGCCGTTCCTTGGTGACGAGATTAAGTGGAACGGCTCTGTTGTTTTGCTTTAAAAGCACAGAAGCAACATGTATAATGGTTTTTCTGCGAGAGGAAGCTTGTGCCAGAAGGATACAGATGGTGTGATCCTGTGCCAGCATCGTCTTCTGGTTTGCAAGTCGTGGACCACTTGCCCCGTAGCGCATTTCTCATAGAACATGCTTCACTGTAAAGTATACGGCATCGACGTGTGGGGCACCGTTTCAGCCTTTCGACACCCAATTGGAAGCAACTGCTGCTGCCATTCGGCATAAATTTATCAATATTACTGATGCAGTAGGCAACGCACAATGACCCAATCAGCAATCAGTACAGCAGCTCGAGACTGCACGTTCGCCGTCGGGATACAGAAACGTAAAAATACGTTACATTTATGTTACAATACCTGCATGCGCATCTGTACAAAATTTGTAATTATTTGTACAATTGTACTGTATTTTGGTAAAACAGTTAAAACAGTGTGGTTCTACTTATCATACAGTGTGCTTCCCAGCGATTCTGACCCAAAGGTCTGAACTCTAAAACTCTCATCTCTCACCTCAACTGTCAGAGTCACGCCAGACTCTACTCCCTCCTGCCAGGTGGCAACATTGCTCAGACATATTGCTCATCATGCTGGCCTTGGTCCGCCCTCGTCGCTCCCTCGCAGGCACTGCAGATGCTCCACCCCTCCTTGCATCACATCGCTTAGGCAGATGGGTTACCATGTCCTCCTGATATCTCGGAGTGAGCTGTTGTCGTTATGCTGGCAGACATGGAGACAGGGAGACAGTTGACATTCCTGGCCCAAAACGACCCCCGGTCCAAGCTCAGAAGAATCATCAGCAGTGGGAGCTTCGTTTCGCTTGGTAACTTGACTGTCGGAACGCTCTCCGCTCAACCAACGATGTTGCAAAGCTGCTACTTTAGTGATTCAATATTGAAACACGGGTTGCTCACAATAAGCCGCGTTTCAACGGCAAGTTGCTGTTGCATCCTGAAACGTTTATACTTTACATGTCTTACCAGCTTCGAACACGTGGGATGCATTACAGATTTCCATGTAATTCACTCAGCTCTTTCTAGGAATACAGAAAACATACCTTTTTGGAGCACAAGTATCTACCCTTCAAGGGTACCTACCCTTCACAGGACAGGGTGATACCGCGCATCACTGAGGGCCAGACCAGACAAGATGCCATATTGCGATGGCATGCCAAGTTTTCAGAACGGCTATTCTCAGATTCGATCCTCGCCTCTGCCTGTCGATGCTGTGTGCCACTTAACGACACACCTACTGTATGTCACCATGCCCTTCCTTCCCCAATGCCCTCCAACCACTTCATGCACCATAGCGAAACTAAAACGTATCGCTCCAGATGCTGCCGTTCTCACAGTATTCAAGGCAGAAGAAGGGATTCAAAGTGCTTTTCTTTGAAAACGGCATAATATGCCGAACTATTACAACATTAAAGCATATTATGCTTTAATGTTGTAATAGTTGGCTGCATTGGCCCTGCAGAAATTGTACAAGTGCTCCATTGTGGACTTCTATAATCCCTTGTATTGTTTTCAGCAACCTGTCAGGCAGCACGTGTCCTTGTATTAAAGTAAATTAAAACTTGACAGTCATCTCGAGGACCAAGCCGATCTTCTGCAAATCTACCCTGGAAGGGTACCCTTCGGTACTCGTCGAAGGGTGTAAATTTTGAAGTACTCTGTAGTCGAAATCCTGTATTTTGCTGCACTTGATGTTTACAAACGTGTAACGTTTTAGTGAACTCTGCTGAACTCTGTTTCATTCATTTTTATATATTTTCGGCTTTATGCTCGAATTTAGCTCGGACCCCTCTAAATTTAGCATCGACCTGATGCCATCTGACTGCATGTGTTATTACTATACTCTTTTGTTGCCATCTATGAAGACCATAGTATATACAATACTATATTATACTACACTAATACATCCAGTATCTAGCTAATTACATTCATCTTACGCTTAATCTATCTTCACTACACACCACAACTTTCAACAATCGTGAGCCAGATGCAACGAAATGCTTGAAAATAACCTGGCTATTCGGGTCCTGAACGTGAAGTACCCCCCTCAGGGCAAAATGATAGACACACTTACCCAAAGATGTACAGTATGTGTATATCGCTATTTAGATATTCGTGTCGCCCTCACCATAGCAGTAATTCAATAAAAGTTCATGTGGTTATCAATCTATACCATGGCGGGACTTCCAGGGGGGTTCTTTCTTTTCGTTTCCCTTTCCCTCTAGTAGAAAAGAGAGAGGAAGGAAGCTCCTCTACTGTATCAACGAGAAAAAGAGCATTAATGCTTGCATGTTCGTGAACAATCGCCTCCTTCACACCCAAAATTGAGATCGGCTGCGATGTCGCTTCCAATATCCATCTTGATCGACAACATCACATAGCTGATTTTGCAACACAAGCCCAAACCTCTACTGTCTTGCTCAAAAGTCAACTCACCCCAAATTCATTTCTTGGTTTGCCTGTCCTAGAACAGTCTGTCTTGTTTAAAGCAATGACCTCATCCTCACTCGTCCTGCATAAAGTATGAAGTTCACTATTAAATGCTTCAAACTATGCTGCTCAATTTACTGATTCCTTTACACCGTTTTTTTCTTCCAAAGTCCAAACCAAAAACATCGAATGCTATTCTCTAGACAACGTTTCTACCTCCTACGTCGATTTCACAGAGCCTGCCTATGAAAGCAATTAAAGAACTAACCACAGAAATGACAGGTTCGCGATGAAAAGAAATGCTATATCATGATTCGGTTCCTGGCAATTAGACACTGTCTTCCTTCCGAGTACACATTAGAAAGATATTGCAATCGAGAACATCACCACTAGACAAAGAGATCATAGTTTTTCCCTTTTTGGTCAATTGAAAATCCCAGTACGTAGTATATACATATACACTTCCGGCACATATCGAGTTTTCCACCTCTCGAATTGCTGAAAAACGAGCATTGGATTGGGACTATCGACCAATCACTGGTTCCTGATAGAATCAGGCACCGCACAAAAAATTTATCCTTCGAGAGGGTATCAAATCTAGGCCCCGAATAGTTCACCCAATGGTTTTAGAAATAGCTTCTCTGAGAGTCATAATATGACTCTCACATAAGCTATGTATTATCCATGTAGACAACAATTACAGTAATACCCCGTTATTAGACCCGAATCTATTAGACCCGTCTCGGTAAGAGACCCGAGTCTCCCCAGTGCATTGGGGTCATATCATACCACGTTTAGTGTGAGACCCGTCCCGGTAAGAGACCCATACCACTTCTGTGTACAGGGCGGTTTAATAACGTGGTGTTACTGTATGGATCAGTATATCGCCACCGAGAACGGTATCGTATTACATATCTGCGAGAGTAGCAGAGCAAACGTCGAATATTGCTAGATCGCGAGATTGTGAATATCATCATATCGGTATCTGAAAGCATGAATTTAATTTCCTAAGTGCACGCTACACGCAGTAGATAGCTGCTGTGCAGCAATTTTCTCCATGTAGAACAGACACCTCCACCAGATGAGTTGAATTCCAACGTCATGCAAGTCTTCTGGAGAAATTTCTAATGCCTTCTACGCTATGCACTACGCACAACCCTAGACTTTAGTCATCTGATCAACTTGGGCATGCGATGAGCTGCACAGAATATACTTCTGTGGAACTCATCAAATGCCCTTAGGGAAGGAGTTTCCTGAATTCCCCTCCTCCAATAGGAGTACCCTTCAATCCTTGACGGGCACCTACCCAAGGGTAGAAGGTATTTTGTGTTTTTTTTCCATCAGAATTGTTGTCACCATGTGGTGTACTTTGTACCGACATACTAATTTAATGGTACAGTAAAAGAAAACTAAATACAGTATAGATAGGTATAATGAACACAATAAGCGCTTGCGCCGGGATCGATAACCTTCATCATCGTACAGGATTCATTTCACCCCACCCTCACTTTACAAAGCTTTGGAGTCCATGTTCCTCGTCACTGCTGTACATATAATAGTGATGAGCACATTTCATTTCAGGGTAGAAGCCTTGAAACAACCATGGTTGTTAGCTTCTACCCTGGGATGAAATCAACGGAAAGAGAGGAGCATGCAGCATTTCACAGAGAGCTGAAAAACGTGTAGAAAATGTATCTCCCCCAAAACTCTACACGGTGGGACTTGAAAGACTCATCAGATTTCAGATTTAGCTCGCTAATTAAAGGCAGGTGAGACAAGGTCCGACAATTGCACTTCCTGTGCCATCCGCTCACATCTAGCATTATTGGGCGTATGGAAGTCTTGGTGAAGATGTTTCTTTTTTATATAGATGCTCTGACGTACATCAATACTTTTTCAGTTCATGGAAACTTGAGATCCTATTGTTCATGATTGATATGTCGCTCTCAAGACATAAAAATGGAATCTCATTGTTGCTATTTTATGACTGCAAAATCCCCATGGCATCTGATGAATGGAAACTACACTGTCCTACTACTAATAACAAGAGACATTTAGAGACCACTTTCGCTACTTCCTATTGCATTTACTGAATCAATGACTAGGTTTTTTTTCATGGAAGGGAGCAGTGTGGTTCCCTTGTAGCGTCTGGGAATGTATGTGAACATCCAACTAACATCCAACTAACAGGGTATAGGTCGATTGCGTTATCCGTTGGAACATATCGTTTTAATATAAACTTTACATAGAGTGGAGACTAAACGACATCCAAATTATATTAAGAAGGGTATGTACAGTCCCTCGACTGAAGCCCACATTCTTTGAAAATGATTTTGGGGAATGAGCGCATTTGAGTCGAAAAGAAAGGTGCTGTCGAGGGTGACCCATAATCTATGAATCCCAAGAGTAAGCATAAATGACTTGTGTATGTAGAGTTCAGATCAGAATCGGCTGTAACGAATTCCACGGGCAATCTCAAGCTCTACGAGCTCTTCAACTCAAAACTTGTTAACGTTCTTTCTTTGGGGCTGCTCTAGAATGCTCGTAGCCAATATTGTCCCTTCGGTTGCGCTTTTGGTACAATACACGGCTACTCGGGCCCATATCACCCCTCTTAGCCATGCGACAACCCACATAAGTCTCTTGACCTGGAAACATTCATAAAGATCACAATTGCACCCAAGTAGTGATTTTCGCAACAGCGCAGATATATGCACCCTAAGCATACGGTGCAGCAACCATTCGATTGTTTACAGAGTGAAAAGCTCCAATTAATGTGCGATTCCTGGATCCTCTACTCCCATGTGCAAACAGTACCACCAAAAGCTCTCTGAAATACTGAAGAGTATCCTTGGTCTTCGTGATTTTGATGTAATGAAATGTGCAAAAGTTCAAAGGAACAAATGAGCCTCAAAGAAGCAGAAATGCTCTAGATTGTTGTACCGAAGGCATCTACTCGCAGGGAGCATTGTATACCAGGGGCATCAGGGCGTACCTTCGAAAATCTCAAGTAATCAACGAGAATCATAAATTCAGGTGTAGTGAGGGATATGAATAATGTGAAGTAGTTTCTACGTCAATGTTACCTTTCGAAAGGTACCATCTTAAGGCCATAATCAGAAATGTATGATATTTCACCTACCTCGTAGGCTCTATTCATTATTTCCAGTACACTGCAGTGTCTACAGCGTGAGCCTATGCGGTAGACATGGTGTATTCACATGTATATTTATGGTGTAGGATCTATTCACCGTAGCTGATACTCACATACTACAGTATTATGCATTCATCACAGCAGTATTAAGCTCCATATGTTGACCATGCCAGTAAACAAAGTGTGGCATGCTTTTTGTGGCATAGTGATTGGGTTGTTTCATGGTTAGGGGATATAAAGGTTTAGAATGGCTTAAAGAGGTTTAGAGAGCCTCTCCTCATGTCCTGGGGGGCTTTAGTCGCTACACTCCTAAAGAATATCATACACTCCAATCAATACTAATACAAAAAGGAAAGCTATGCCTATTGATCATTCCAGTGCTCCGTGCTGTGCCGAAGTATTTGGATGCAGTTCACCATAGTAACCTGTTTTAGATATATACGTCTTTTGCAGCTGTGCGTGTAGCTATCTACAGGTGTTAGTAGGTGAGCATTGATTATAGTACTTCAAATGATTCTAAAATAATTCTAGACCTTTAGGGGGTCGAATAATAAAATATTGATGGTAAATCTGCACGTACGGCTTCTAAGTGCAGAGTACCATATGTGCCTTAGTGTACAGCAGTTCGGAGGGAAGGTTACTGTAGGTACGGTATCCCTCGGTACCCCTGGTACCCCTGGGTTACCCTTGGTACCCCTCAGTCCCGGAGATGACTTTAAACTCATCCTGTGGTCTAGTGATTAATTTACAGCCAGACAAGAAAGACAAAAGGTCGACATGGTCCATTAGAGAAAAGCAGAGTAGCCATAAAAGCCTACATCAGGATACCGGACACTCTTTCAACTAATTAAATGAATTACAATCACCCCTCGGTACACATACTTTAGCCACCTTGCTTGGTCATGTTGGTATCCAAAATTATTTCGGATACCAAGTTGGTACTCTTATCCTAAAGGTAGTTCTGTAACATACTGGTATTACTGAGGGGTACCAACATGATTGGGGTCAACTACAATCTGAGCAGTAGTACAGTGTATAGTATAGTGTATGTTACCTCTCTAGGGGTATTCTAACAGGGGTATCGAAGGGTACCCAAGGGAGCCCTGAAGGGTACTACTTCGCAGACTACGAAGCAAAGTGCTCTTCCAAAAATAAAGTTACTGTTTGTTGGTTATTATTTAGGATCATGTTAGCCAGAATTCAGGTTCCAGAAAGAAACTGGGCCCATGTCAAGTTGTATGTACACCATTTCCCGGCCTTGCTATTGCTCTCCCTCAACATGTGGTGTATGACAATAGCTATTTTATTTTTTTTCTGGCACAGCACAGCATATAGCCCAAACGGAATGTACCGAGGGGTAGATACTGCATGTCTCATAGCAGAATACAGAACACGAATAATTTGTAGGTGAATGATACTGTACTGTACCAACAGTATCGAGGCAGCTTATGAGAGGCGGCGGCGTACGTAAACGATACTACACTTTATTCGTTTGTTTGTTGTTTCACACCAAATCCATGCCCCGTGGCCCATTTAGAAAGTATATATTTGAAACCGTGTTCCAAGCTTGCCATATATCTTAGGATATGTGCCGAATTTGTTTTCCTAGCCGGGAGCATCGTTGTTGCACCAAAGCAGCTGATAATAAATCACTGGACATCCTCAGCGGTGGCCCGCTAGAGTCTAATGCTAGTAGATACAGTACAGCTCGAAACAGGTGGCATTGAAATTTTCATTCCAAAACAAAGCTCACCGCATCTGCATGTTGCCATCTTTTTGCCAATTAATGAATCGTCCCAACCGAGTTTGCCAATAGCTCCTGTCCTCTTTATCCGTGCGCAACTGCCTAGAGCTCTGTTCACACCAGAACGCCCCACCCAGCACAGATTCCCGGCCCATACAGCCATTATTGTCTTCTCCATGTGCTGTCATTCGTCGACCACCCAAATTTTCTACATTTCAACGGCACGTAACCCTTGAAACAAGCACCTTCTCTTAATTTAGTAACCCCTGTCCCCAATCGGGATAACCCCCTGGCAAGTTGATCGTTTCATTTCTATGGATTAGTTCGCTCTCATCATAGCCGTGACCGAGCCCTGAACATGATGCAAGAGCGGCAATTCAGCTCCATTTGAAACCCTTTCGTTGTACAGCCTCCTCTACCAATCCCTTTTACCAGTACAATCCTAAATCTCTTTGGCCCCACTCATGCGACTACTGCGTACCACCTCTTCGAAACGTCTCAGATCTGCTGGTCACACGTTTTCCCGCCTTTAAAGAGACAAAGATTGCACATTCAGAAGAACCGCTGCTGTCCCGGAAAGATCTGTGAGAATCTGTACCACAAGACACTACCTCCTTCAGTCTATGAAAAATGACCTCCGAAACCTCTGTTCAGTCGGATCACCACAGCCTTCTTCCTCCACTGTCGCTGGTAAAGATTCACGGCCTTTCAAGCACTCAAGGCCGCTCCCTGAATGGGCATTTGGCAGTCGTACTAGCTCGCAGCCACGATACATCCCGTATGGCGCTCGTAGTGCTTCCGAATAGTGAAGACGAGTCCGCACAGCGGCGCTCTATCAAATCGTCGAATATTACTCTGCACCCAAATCCACCGGCACAGCATACAGCGGCTCACAAAGCTTACTCGCAGGTCCTTATAACGTTTGCGGTGCATCAATTCCAGGACCTGAAAAATGTTCGGGTTGCAAGACAAGCTCTTGAAATACTTTTTGCTCTACCTGGTTTCACACCGGGACTTGGTGAGCGCGCTACATATGCCAATGTTCTACGGGAATCTCGAGAAGCTGCTCGCGCTGCTCGACTTCTTAGTAATATTGTAGAAGAGGCGACCGAGAAGCGCGACCCCAACGAGAACTACTTCAGATATGATCTGGGTGCGGCACTTTTCAACGCTGGCATGTTTCACGAGGCGCTTGAGGCTTCCATAGCCATTAACACAGTCACATCCTCGGATCCAGTCCACAAGCAAATCAAGGTGGAGCTGCTCCATCAGCTTTCTGCGGTTCTAAAGAAATATGGTGATCCCAGGGAGGAAGAAGCATGTCGCGCAATACTAGAGGAGAGGTCCAATGATGGGAATGCATTGTGGAATCTGGCGGCAGTACTCTGTCGTAATGGTCACATGGAGGAGGGTTTGTCGTGGTACAAGCGGGCTATTGAGGAAGGTGTAGGCTTAACAGACGAACAACGTAATCGAATTCGGAGACATATGGAAGTCGGACAGATGGAGGCTCAGGGTAGTTTGGGTGACCAGCGGGTTGTAGCTGTTTTGGAAGATGGAGGGGTGCTGACGATGCGCTCGGGAACTGCATTCTATGCTTCAACTGCTAGTGGTTTGGCTAGTCAGATAGTAAGAGTGAGCACTGGAGCAGGGCCGTCGTCATCACCCTCATCCTCCGGTAATCCAACATCGTCATCGCTCCCCTCCCATGGAAATTCGCCACCTCCAGGCTCATCGTCTTAGGGGCGCTTGAAGAATTAAGATGCGTAGATCTTGTCAAGTTTAGATGTGAGAGTCGACATCGAGCTCACTGGTTCACACACTAAACATTCCATGGTTTCGCAGTTTGGAAAATGATAACATTCAGAATTGCACTATCGAATTGTGTTAGACTGACAGGACCCGTCGGAACGCTGTTAGATAGCTTTCTTTGCAGTGAAGAGTGACGCCGTCTCCAAATACTAAACATCCCCTGGCTTTACAACTTGCGCAGTCTTACTGGGAATGGCCACGTTTAGAGTTGCACCATCGAATTGTCTTGGAAAGACAGACCTATAGAAACGCTGTTTGGTAGCTTCCTTGAAGTGAAGAAGAGTGACGCCGTCGTATCTCACTACCGCCAGCGAATCTACCTCGTAGTTCTTACGAATATGAAGGAACCACCTTGGAATCAATTAAAATCAGGGAGAAAGTTAATATTATCGTGCGAAGAGGCGTTTAAGGACAATATTAGCGACGGGGTAGCTTTTTGGTTCAATAATATTGAACCAAAAAGCTATATTATTAGCATCTGGGCTGGTAGAAAAGCCAAAGATAGCAGAAAGGGCCTAAATATCATTAAGTTCAATATTAGCCCTACCGGCCCCCTGTTCTACGAATGGACTTAATCATAACAGGGCACACTGAGGCAGCCAATAGTTGCCGTGCGATATGATAAATGCTTACAGTTGATTAAGTCTCCAGTCTCTTGGCCGCATTCTGCTGCGTTTTACTCCTTGTCAGTACGCACGTGCCTCGTCGTGCTATCTATATGCCACGTGTGTAGATGGGTAGCTGTATTATGTTGTGAGGCAACTTAGTGCTAAGGAGCGTGTAGTGGAGTGACACCTAGCCTCATTCTGGTGCGTTCTGCCCCAATCATAACTACACATCCTCACTACAGCATCACAGAGAACAGTAGAAACGAGAGGTCAAATCAAGAGCTCCGCCCGTGGACATCGTTGCGCGTCATCGGGGCGGGCGCAGGCCCGGTTTGGATTTGGGAAAATAAAATTTGGACTGGGGGCCGGTTTTTGGGGGAGGTGATTGGTGGATCAGACACCTAACGGACAGACCGTGATTTTAGTATAGGGGTGACGAGTGGTCGAAACGAGGGTTCCGCCCGCGGACATCGCTGCAAGTCATCGGAGCGGGTGGAGGCCCATTTTTTAATTTTGCAACATTTTGACTTTTTGACTCGCGAGCAATGAGAGGGTGTAGACCGACACAACGACTGACAGAAAGGCCATGGTTTTAGTAATATGGGCGAATAGTGGCTCCGTTGCGGGCTTCGCCCGCAGTGCCTTTGTAGAGGATTTGCATCTTTCATCCTTCCAATCTGTATTATGTACCAT
>JAUBNZ010001591.1:0-11006 GCA_032355485.1 Bonnemaisonia californica | reverse complement strand
GTGCGAGGTGTCACACGTGTGTGGGCTTGGCGACCTTTCCCCCATCTGGCTGATGGGGGAGTAATCGAATTGAGCGGAGAATTCGGGGGAGCTATCCAATGAGGCTTCGGCGCCCAACAATGCCACTGGCATTCGTACTACAGGGCCCCCTTCCAAGGGTGCAGCGTCCCGCTGCACCTCCAACCAACTGAAGTTGGTGTGCCTATAAATGGCAAGGGTCAGACTTCACCAGTGGTGACTTGGCTCCCTGCACCTTACTTGGTGCACGTCCTCTTCCGCCAGACCAACGTCACTTATTGTGCAAGCGTGTGCACTGCGTCCACTGTCTACCATCACCCATAAGGGTTCGAATTACCACCATTGGTGTTGTGGTCTAAGGTTCAACTGACCACCATTGGTGTTGTGTCTAATGTCCGCTCCCGGCGAGCGACCTTCATCCAGGACCCGGATTCGCATCTCTCGCTGCCTCATGGCCGCCGACCAGCCATCGGCTTCATCCGCACGCCAAGCCCCTATCCCTGGGGGTGCTGCTTCAGGCCCGCAGGCCTCCGAACCTGACAGGGTACAACCGGTCTCCGCTGCTCCCCCTCCCACTGGGGTAGAGCCAAACTCTCAGTCAACCTCCGCGATTGCCGCCACGGGAGAAGTCGCAGCTCCAGATTCCAGAGCTCCTCAAACTCGACGTGGGGAAACACCTGTGGATGGTGACGTCCCATCCGATGTCGCGCCGATAACTGCCCCTCGGAGAGAAGACCTCTAACCCACCGCTCAATCCCAACTCGCCACTGCGGTGGGGACGGAGACGGAACAGTCACTGGCTTCAGGACCAAGCGCCGAGGCGTATGATCAAGTTGCGCGTCCCGCGACTGTTGTTCCACCAGCGGGTCTTTGTCCTTCTGTCGCCATCGACAAGATTGATACCCCAGAGTTGCATGCATCCGAGTCTACTCCGATGGAGGAGCTCCTCACCTCTTCCCGTGACCGGGGGATACAAGGGCCTCTGCGATCCGCGGCATCGCGCTCGCCGCTTGTAAGTCACCCGATTGAGTTCCACGATCTCCCCGCGGTGTCGTGTGCAGATGCCTTCGTCGTCGTGAATTTGGAGCCTTACAAACGGTCCACCCTACATGGGTTCGAGTCCGACGACCCAGCGATCGACAGGATCGTGTTGAGGCAAATCCTCGATGTCCACAAGGACAGTTTCCCTGAGGGGAAACGGTGTTAGTCCCGGCTGATGCAGGGGACGACTCCACCGAGGAGGTTTGTGATCCCACTTGATATCGAGTCGGACCAATTGTTCCTGAGGGACGAGAGGGCGGCCGATTACCTAGAGATGGTAAGCTCCCAACTCTTCGACTCCCCGACAGACTCCTTCGACTCACTTCCGTTAATCAGGAGTCGGCCCTTCTGCTACCCACCGCCTACCGGCGGGTTTCGCTCAGGTCCAATGGACCGGTATCACGCCCTTCGCTGGGAGCAGTCCACTGGACGTCTGATATGCGCTGAGGACTATAGGGTCTTTGCTCGCCGACTCGGCCGCCCCGATTATCACACTTACGTGCCTCTCTGCCTGAGGGATGTCAGCGCCTTCCCCCTTAAACCATCATGGTGGGATGGCCCTGAGGCACCTCCCGACACGCTGTCGCGGCCCGATCCACCGTGTCTCCACTACTTCGGTAGGTTGTGTTCCTCCAATGGAGTTGGGGCCGGCGTGCGCGCATGCTTTTGGGCTTTCATGCTCGCCGAGCGCCTCCTCTGGGCTGCCTTGGCCCTTTACCACCAAGGGGTGACTACCAATGAGGTAGTTGTAGTGTCTACGACCTGTGGTCACGCAATGCTCGACCTCATTGAGGGGCAAGTACCGTGTCCTGGGTGGATGTAGCCGCAACCATAAGGTTTTCTATGGGGGCCGAAGGACGGCAGATCCAGGACCCTGCTCCCAATGGGAGTATCCGTAGTGGGATGAAGACGGATGTCAGCAATGTCCCCGGATCCACTCCTAGCGACCGTGCCAGCAGGCCCGCCTACCACGCCCACAGGCTTATTCTCCCCATGGGAGGGGTGGGCATCGAGACTATGTGGGACGACCCGCTGGTCTTTCCTCTAATAAATGCGGCCACCAGGATGGTGCCAGTGGTTCGTGAGCCACTACCCTACCGAGGGGCCCCTTACGAGTGATGCGGCGTCAACCGGTGGGCCTAGTACGCCACCGTCGACCTCGGTGTTGCCATCTGTTCCCCGTTCAGAGGTGCCATCCCCTCGGGGCGGTCGTCAGAACATCCTAGACTACGTGGTGCCCTTGCGAAGGCGGCGCCGGTTGCAGGCGTACCGGGCCCTAGAGACTTCCGTCAGTCCCAACAACCCCGACGCCTTTGTGCCGGAGGGCAGTATTGCTTTTACAGTCGAAGGCGTCGTGGACATCTTGCCACATAGACTTCAATACTCCGAGGAGAGTGCGCGTGCGTGGGCTGAGGGAGAGGACGCTCGCTTCCAAAGGTCGAGGGCCGAGTTCCAAAGGGAGGCAACTCGCCGGAGACAGGCTGAACGTGCTCTGGCGGAAGCTCGACTCGAGCTGGAAGATTACCGTCGGTCAAGAGAGACCGATCGGTATGCACAGCGCCGCTCTTCCCCTGCGGAGCAGGCGCCGGCTGCTACAACCGTTTGTGCCCGGTCCCCTCCAGGGGATGCGTGGACCGCGCTAGCTGCGCGTCGCCCTGACCCAGCGGGTAGCGTTGCCCCGCAGGGAAGTTCCGGTGTTCCAATGGAACCGTCCGTCCCCGGAGGGCCCGACCCACGCCTGTCCGGTGTCGATCCCTATGCTGGGCGCCAGGCTCCTCTATTTGATCGGCATTTGCGAACCTCGCGAGGTCGCACTGCCTCTGGAGACCGAGCCGCGCCGGCACCGGCTTCGTCCTCAGCTGGATATCCGCGCACCACGGTGCGACAGCGGGACCCCTAGGCGTCCTACTATGACCGTGATGCGAATCGGTGCACCTAGTAGGGGTGTCTTTGTAACTTCCGGTACATCCGGTCCTTCCCTCATTGAGAGTTTCTTTCATAAACCAGCGCCCCTTTGTTTTCTTTTCACACGCCTCTGTTTCAAGTAGCGATCCCCTCAGGTATTAGTGGACGGAACCTGGTTGAGTCCCAGGAGGCGCCATTTAGGGTCGTACCCTGCGCCGTGCGCCTCTGAGGTTACCACGGCACGGGGCCCAGTAGCCCCAGCGGTGTATGGCTGGGTACTACACTGACGAGATAGAAGGCTCCCACAGGGCAATATCTGGAAAATTCCAGGTCGGCTGCTCCATCTCGGGTAAAAATTTGATATTTAACCGACTTCACGTATCTCAGGATTCTGACTTCACAGTTCGTGTCAACATGGAAGAATTCCTGGAAAAGATTAGACCCCTTGATATCGAACGACAACGCCGAAAGCAAGCTAAGTCGAAATGCACAGACTCGGAGCTAACGTCATATCTCGGGTTGACTGGTTCTCTAAATTTCCATGGACATGGAATCCTTTGGCAATCCTCCTTTTCCGCCAGCTACCTTCAGCAAAAGGTTAGAAATCTTTTCGTTCAGGATCTTGTGACAGCCAACAACTTGTTAGCAGAAGTCAAGTGCTTGGCGCCACAAATCACATACCGATCTGCGAAGGACCTTGATGACCGACCCATCTTACTTGTCGTTCTCCGATGCAAGCCAAGGATCGACCTCATATGGACAGACAGGTTCCCTTTCAGGATTGTACCTGCCAGTGGGGGGTGAGAGGGTCTACCATGCCCTGAACTGGCTCAGTTGCAAGCAGAGTAGGGTCTTGTTCTCTGCAATTGGCGCTGAAATCCTAGCAGAAGCCACTTCGGCTGACAGGGGCTCTTTGATGGCGGAGAGACTTCAAGAACTTCATCGATCCGACACAGTCCTCCCTCATGTGCAAACTGTCGACTCGAATGGATTGTACTCCACGGTGAAAACTCTGCACGATGGATCTGAATATCGCCTGAGGCCCACAGTGGCTAGGATGTGGGACTCCTTCGAAGAGGGAGAAATCGCTGTGGTGCAGTGGATCCTGGACGATTGAACCTTGCAGATGCATTAACCAAGCGCAATTTGGTTATGTATCGTCGCTTAAATGAAGTCATGTCCAATGGTGTCTTTGATGAACTTCTCCTCGGGAGCACAAAGAGAGTCTCGTTTAACTCTGAAACGTGAACCCACATCGATAAACTGGCACCTTTACGCTTCATCACTACCTTCCACTATCTTCCTTGGTCCCCGATTTCGTATCGCATTCTTGTCGGCATCGCGTCGTCTCTTCCTCTCGTCCCTTTGCTTTTCCTTGGATATCTTATTCTGTTTGCGCCTTCTACCAGAGCCGAAAGTCTGTCTGTCCAGTCTCTTGAGCTCCATAATTATACTGAAGGTATAATTATCACCGATGCAGACGTTGAGTACCCCATGTTCCATTCTAAGGGCGAGGTCTTCCATGGAATCGATAACAAGGCGACGAGTTACATCAATGGTCACCACATTGTCAACAATACCACCGAAATAATCAACATCTTCAATCCTTGCCAAGAACACTCCCTTTTTCTGTCGCAATAACCAATCATGGCTGGTGATGTCACTGGGTAACCTGTGATTGCGAAATGTGTATTTTCGCATTTACTTCTGCAGCCATGTCCCAGCAAGAGAAAGGCATTCTTCATGGACAGGCCCCTTTCGTAACATCAGAATAGCATCTTGGACAGACCCCTCTGAATTCTGTTCATCGCTCTTGAAGCATCTAAGGCCATTCTCCATTGCTGCCGGCTGGCATTCGCCTGTCCTCGACCGACAGAAAACTTTGAAGTGTTTCACAAGGAGTCGCAGCGTCGTACCGGATACTCCTCTAGCTCCAGGAGCGGATATCTTTTGGAAAACATTCTTGTTGGAGCTGCACATCTCATCCAGACACTGCAGATATCGAGCATGCTGTACCGGACCAGTGACCAACTCCACAGAAATTTCTTGTAAGTTTTCATCTTCGTTGTACTCCAAATCGGATGCAAAGGGACTTCCCGGTCCCGCAAACCCTGAAATATGCTGCAACTGCATTGTATGTAGGTCAATTGGCCAGAATCTGGATGCCCCACCTCTCAGCTTCTCGGAAGCATGGTACACATCACGGGCCCATCCATTCACCTTTCCAGATGCGCAGGTGAAGCGTTTGGCGTCGTAATGCCTGGCGGCGGGATCAAGGGGACTAGAAAGGGTTGTGTTACACAAGCCCCAGCGGAAGAGTTTTTCATCAGACATCATCATACTGGACATCAGTTCCAGCTACCGCAAAACATCGCACGCGGTTGCTGCGCCTTCCTCCAGCCTCTTCCTGAAGCCTTGGGTTGTGAAGGACAATGATGCTCCTCCCACGTCAATATCAATGACGTCATTGCGTTTCGAAATGCTGAAGACCTTGAACTGCCTGCCCCTGCTTTTGATAGTGAGCCTCCGAAACCCCTACATCCTCCTCCCTCACTCCACCGACGCGTTCGTACCTAGGCTCACAGGCACGTACAAGATGTCAAACAGCACCGGCAGAGCAAGGGAAGACAAAACAGGGGGCAAAGAGGATGATGGTAATAACAAGGTACAGGGTACAGAAGAGTAGAGGCGGAGTGCGTAGACAGTTTCAATTGGGCGCTGGATTGGAAAGTTTCTAAGTCTTTTTGGAGCACGCATAAGTCGGCAGGTGGCCGCAGTGATGTCGAGGCGCGGCACTTAAATGTGCAGTTGTGTATTGTGGCTACCGTCCGACGACGGCGCCCAGTCAAGAGGCGAGCTCCGAAGCAGACCGTTGTCTGCACTACGGTTTGTTGAACGGTACCGTTTGCCCCAATGAGGGTGTGTGTGGGAAGCATTTGGATATTATTCTGAATATTTGTCTAAATATTTACTCCTCCAGTTACGGTTTTATCGATACGCTGCGCTAGCCGCGGCAACCGGCAAGTATATAGACCGAGCGAGTAAATCCCATCACTGGGTCCAAGGAGGATTTCAAGCGACACACCGGACCCAGGGGCATCCATTACAGGGGTGTGTGGCCATTATGAAACAGATTCACTCCTGTGTAGCTCAAATAGGCTTATATTGGGCCGTTCTTGACGAAACCGACACCGTTGGAACGCTGCGAGATAGTGTGTCCACATACGTAGAGCTCAAAGAAAAACGCAAAACGAGAACATTCAAAACCCACGGTATCCTTTAACCCTGTGATTTTGAGAACAAATGCTACAATGATCGAAAAATCGGGCGCCGTGGCCCGAAAGAAAGAAAACTTTATTCAAACATTTCTACTGCCATGTCAGTTGCTCTGGCGTCTCGCGTGCGCCTGCAAACGAGCAACAGCTCCACGATCGGCAAAACTGCGCACTCCCTTGGCAAACTCCTCAACCTCTTGACCTGCCAAACTGGCCAACCGCCGCAGACGATCCCTGCGCACAGCTTCCGAGAACTTAGCGGAGGCAAGACTCCGCTGATCTTCCACAAACGAGCGTTCTTGACGTTTAAGCGCTTCAAGTTGCCTCTTCTCATTATCGGCGCTCGCTTGGCTCGAACAAGCTCTAGAACATGTCCCAAAGCAATTACACAGCCTGCAGTGGTATCCACAAATCCATTGTCCGCAACCACAGCATCGCTCCCCAGAACCCGCGTGCGAAACTCCTCTCTCCTCTTTTCAAATGCGCTTTCCAGTTCTTCGACAGTTAAAATCTCTGCTGTGCGTCCACTGTCTGCCGGAAGCGGAAAATTTAGAATCTTCTGGGGGTTAAATGACCAGATGCCGGCACGACAAAAGGAGGCCTTAATATTCGCTGCAGTAAATGACAGGAGATTTGCTTCCCTCAGCAGAGAACAAAAGTCAAAAATGTCAAGAGGGCTATCGTGCTCTACCATGCTTCAGTTGCTGACGATTTTATTCAAGGTTTTACTTTATACAGAGAATAAAACGGTATCCAAAGGCAGCGTCTTTCCTGATGTATGCGCAGGTAAGGCGTACACAGCAATGTTGTTCGCGTAAAAGATTTCTAGAACCTCCAGAGAGAGATGCGCGTGGTAGCCATAATATATGAGAAGAACCTTCCGATCGTTCGCCACTAGCTCTTTCACATAATAGACGAAAGAAAAGGTCCATTCTCGAAAATTGAGGGAATCCACGCCCCGTTTTCCTTCCGTAGCGCAAGTTTAGCGTTGTGAGGAAGATTACAGGCGGATGTTTCCCCGTAAACTTTTCCATCGCGAAGGTTGGAGCGAAACGGAAAACGAGTACCTTTGAATACAAAAAGCGGCGGTCCAGACTGTACTTGTGCGCTGACTACCAGCACGATGGTGACTCGATGCAAAGACTTAAATGCCGGCATCCGAACTTCCATTGAGCCATGACGAGGCATCAGTCTCCGAGCAGCATTTAAACCGCTAAGTTCCTTATCCAGCGTCGTACCAGCCTCATCCAGATTGAAAATTCGAGCCGCACCGAGGTTGTCTTCTGCGATTAGCTTCTGGATGGCATCAAAATGAGTTGTCAGTACTTCTGAGTTGACTGCAGAAAATCGTTTTGCTTCCTGTCCTAACGGTTTGCAAAATGACAACTTTTTGAGATGGCGACGCCCAGAGGAGCTTAAAAATGCATTTCCCCGGCCGAAAACGCTTGAACGGCAGCAATAGACGTCGACTATGTGCCATTCGTCCAACCACAATCTCGATCGCCTGAAGAAGATGCGTCTGTGCTAACGGAATGCCTCGTTCTGCAAAGCGAAGCAGAAAATTGACAGTAAATATTTCTTCTTTGTCATTGAGCGATCTCTTACGACCCGGTTTCTGAACAGGCCCATGAATGCGACGATAAAGAGTAGCGGAGCTGACTTTGAATTTTGCTGCTGCCGCCCGATAAGTGGCGCCATTTTGGACCTCCTTCTTAGCCTTGGCGATATCTCGTTCATTAACGACCCTCGGTGCAGCAATTCGGCGCCTCATCGAAGGGTCTAGGCACGGAAAAGCCGATAGGGTGTGGTGGGAGTCGATCGACTAGTGTCTCGAGACCGCAGATCGGTGTATGGGTGCAAAATGGGGATCGGGGGCTTTCATTTGGGTTCCAAGCTTCCAATTTGCATTGCACTTGCAGAGGGCGGGCTCGGATGTATTTCAAAAGCGCGCACTTGGCTTAACGAATGGTGCTGAAGCGATCTGTAAGATTAGATTTTAAATTTATCCACAAGTTTGATGACAGCAATGGATGGGTATGGAGTGCTCGACGGAGTCTCTGACGAAATCGGGCCGTACAAGGCCATGTTGCTGAAAAATCATTTGTTTCGTGTTTACAGCATGTTTCACATTTAGATGACCTTTACTTTTCGACCCGTTGACCAAATTTGCTACGCGCTCATTGGCCAATGAGTCATGCGCCGTAGTCATTTTGGTCATTTGGTATATTCCTGGTTGAACCCAATTGGGGTTCCATCATTCACATTATAGTCAGTTCAAAGAATTCTTCATTTGTTTCAAATAAATCAAATCTACGATGCATTCCACTTTTTTTTGTTGTTCGAAGTTGAGGGGAAATTTTTCGTTGAACATACATGTCCAGCCGATAATACTCGTTTACCTGAAACTTCAGTAGTGTCGATCACTGAAACTTCAAACCTGGGCACTCCAGTAGGGAGGAAACTCATAGAGCTACTTCGAGAAGTGCTAGATGAGCAGATTTGTTTTTAAAACGGACTGAAGCAAACACATCCGCGGCGAAATGTATTCAGTTTTGTTCGAATGTGAGGGGAAGGCACTGTAACATGTTACCCCTGGTCAGTGTGGTACCCTGGTGTCCCTGGTGTATGTTCCCCACCTCAGCAATTCGCAAACCACTCGTGCCTTCCACTAGATTCAATTTACTCGACCACAGCAGCTGCAATAGCGGCGACAAGAGGGAAAGCGTTGATAAACGCGCGCTCAATGTACATATGTACATGTTCATCACTCTATACACATTCCTCTGATGCCAAACCACCCAATCAATCCCTCATTAGCACACGCACAACCCGTTGCTTCGCCAATGTCACGCATGATAATCCAGACCCCACGCCTCGTACATGCGTTTGTCCTCCTTCCACTTGCCTCGAATCTTAACCCTTAGCATTAGGTGCACAACAACGCCCAGCATCTCGCCCAATTCCTGTCGTGCCATCATTCCAATTTTCTTCACAACCTCCCCGCCCCTTCCGGTAACAATCCTCTTCTGGCTATCCCTCGAGACGAACACATCGAGACATACCCTTATCGACCCATCCCTCTGCTCCTTATAGCTCGTGGTCTCCACGGCAATCTCGTACGGCAATTCCTGCCGTAGCGTCAGAAACGCCTGCTCGCGCACCACCTCTGCTGCCAGCAATCTCGCAGGCATATCCGTCAGATCATCCTCGGGATACATCCACGGCCCCTTTGGCATATATCCCAACACCCACTCCACAGCCCTCTCAACCCCGTCGCCATACCTTGCCGATATTCCAAAAACCCCAGTCCCCTGCAGCCCAAACCCCTTCATCGAATCTTCAATCCGCTCCAGCAATTCCCCACGCGCCGCCTGCGGCACAGCGTCCAACTTGTTCGCACACACGCACACCTCCGACCGACCGCGTGCCACAACGCCCTCCACAACAGTGCGCACAGAATCTGAAACAAATAGCCCGCCGCCCGCACGGCGTCCGTTGTGGTACATCTCCGCCGCGTCGACAATTATCGACATAGTGTCGCCGTCCCTCCCAGACGACCATGCGCTCTTCACCATTGCACGCCCGAAACGCCCCGTTGGCGCGAAGATGCCCGGCGTGTCTAGATACACCACCTGCGTGGCCTCGTATGTCGCAATGCCGGCTATTCTGCAGCGCGTTGTCTGCACCTTTGGCGTCACGATGGCTATTTTCTGCCCGAGCAGGTGGTTGAGCAGCGTGGATTTACCGGAATTGGACGGCCCGATTAGTGCGGCGAAGCCGAAACGTTGTTCTTCCATGGGGTAGGGAGACATGGGTGGCAGCATTGGGATTGGCTCTGCCTTTTTTGGCGGCTGTTGCGGTGATTTCGATAGGGGCGACTCTGGTAGGAGCGAGTCCGATAGGAGCGAGTCCGATTGGGGCGAGTCCGATTGGGGCGAGTCCGATTGGGGCGAGTCCGATTGGGGCGAGTCCGATTGGGGAGGATCCTGTTCGGACGATGCCTGTTGTGTGGCTTGCTGGCTGCGGATGCTTGGCGCGTAATTGCGCGTAGAGGGGCATGTGAATGTGCGCAGGCGCGGACGTCGCGGCGGGGCCCCGACCCAGAGTGATGTGAAGGCGAGCATTGCGTCGGGTCGGTGAATACGGCGAGCTGAATTAGAGCGAGGCGGCTGAAAGCAGAAGCAAGAGCAGCATAGTGGCTGGTGATTAGCTTTATCTACATCGGCTACCTCTGAGGTAGAGAGGTTGTATTTAGTTTGATCTTGATCTGGGCAGTTGTCCCACTTTTAAATTATCTTTTATGTTTCGGTATATAGACATAATTTGATCAGAGAAAAAGAAATTACCCTGGAGAAATATCGAAAAAGTAAGTTTACAGGTATGGCATTATGAGACAACAGATCATACAAACCCTGCCGTTGAACAATTAGGCGGCCAAAGGCGAAAGAGCAAAGTCCGCTCCCCCGCTCGCCATTTGCTCACACATGCGGCATCAAAGATCGCGCCATCTGCGCGCGTAACTCACGCAGCCGTGCCCAACTCCGATGCAAATGCGGCCAGCCCTCTGTTCCCCATCCCCCGACCGCCCACCCCTTTCATGACAAAATCATGAACCAGCCTGCCACATCCGCCGCATCTGACTCAAAGCGCCGCAAGCTTCATTTGCAGGTCTCCATCGAGGCCGGCGCTGACGGACGTGTCCCAGTTCACCAGGTCTTCCCCGACGGCTCCTTCATCCCGGCCGTCGACTCCCATTTCGAACGCACC
>JAUBNZ010001590.1:0-11012 GCA_032355485.1 Bonnemaisonia californica | reverse complement strand
TCCTCTTCATCCTTTTGGAAGCCCCCTGGGGGTCGTCCCTTTCAACGCACGCTCAATTAGGCGACCCCCGTGCGGGGTCGTCCTTCCTTCATGGTCGTTCAACTTCGACGACCCCCTCTGGGGTCGTCCCTCGTTCGCGCCTCTCTAACTTGGACGGTAAGCGCGTTCTTTGCGTACATGAATTACGTGTACCAGCAGCAGCCGGAAGAAGCCGTCCTCTGTCAGCAACGAAGGAGGGAATACAATAAGTCTGGTCGAAATTATGCCACCTCTCGACCAGGACTAACTTCCAGTAAACCCCCAAGCCCCGAAACGCGGAGGGGTTATAGCAAAAGAAACTGTTGACGTTCATTGGAGAATCTCCCGAATTCCCCCAAGAGCTAGAGCAGGACCCCCACAGTTCCGAGAGGAAAAGGGCTCGTCCAGGTAGGAGAGAACTGGAAGAGGCTTCCACCTCTTCTTCTTCGTCGGAAAACTGAGAAGGGGGAGGAAAGAGGTGCCACCCTCCCCCTTCAATGAGATAGGAATGGGGCCTCCATCCAAGATGGAGAGACCCCCTCCTAATCCGGAAGAAGATGGGAAGGGACTATCCACAGCAGATACTGCGTACTGTGCCGTCCCGTCTATTGCACCAAGAGCATTATTCCTGGAAACAGGGAGAGAAATAGTGCAGCGGGTTGTGTGTCTCGTCAAGTATTCACACTGTACAGTTTTAGGATCCCTAGTCCTGAAGTCGGGGAGCCTAAATCCAAAACGGATAGTCAGTGACCGTGGGTGCGGACCTGCAGTCATCCGAAAGACCGAACTTTCGCTAGGGCGGCGGAAGTTTCAGGTACCAATACAGAATGACCCAGGCCTCGCGGACGGCAACAAGAATCCCCTCTTCATTACGGAGATGGTTAGGTTAAATGTTAGGTTGGGCAATAAAACAACTTCGGTTAAGTTCTTTGCAGCTCTCAACCTAGCCGTGCCAGCCATCGTAGGAACGGGATTCCTGAATAGGAACATCCGATGAATCTATCCAGAGGTTCGGATGACCCAAGCCAATGACGGAAGTAAAGTAGCGATCCTATCCTCATGGTCTTCCAACTCACAAGGAGGGAAGGCGGAGTAACAGGAGGACGCACAACCGGGGGGACATCTAACTTTGAAAAAGGTGGACGTATCAAGGCACACTGTCCGGCTGGCCTTTGGGGCAGCAATACCAGAAAAGATACAACAGGGCGTGCAAGTTCACAATGAAGGTGGAGGGCTCCGTTACTTAGAGCCCAAATGTTCACTCTATGAAAGGCATAGAGTGAGAGTCGCCAATGGAGTCTGCGAAGTAGTCCCTAGCAGGCCCTTCTCCATTGCTCTTGGGAACTTCGAAAAACAAGGAAGCACACACCAAAAGGGACAGTAGTGGCGTATGCTCAACAGAACCCTATGGCCCTCCTTATTCCTAATGAGGATCAAAAGGGCGCGAATGAGGGCACCTCAGACTCAGGGAAGACTCTGGCAGTGACACCTATGTTACCTCCAGTTGAAACCGGAGGTAAGGAATCTCCATCTTCGTCCGGGACGTCCTCTCTTAAGAGGGGGCACTGGACGAATAAGAGAAACATTTGAAAGCCCAATCTTCAGAAGATTGGCGCCATGCCTCGAAACTTGAACATCTTGGCGAAGAGATGAGAGAAAAGGTGGTGACCACATTGTGAAAGCATGCCAAGATGTGAGACGGTTCGCTCTGTGACATTCATTTCCCCAACCACCGAATCGATACGGACCCCAAGAAAAGCCCAGCGCCAGTTGCCACATCCTATGGGACCCATAAGACGCCAGGCTGCAGATGAAGAGCTCGGCTGGAAGTTAGCAAAAGGAATCATCGAGCCGGCCACCAGTGAATGGGCCAGTCCAATAGCCCTTGTTCCAAAGAAAGATGGGCAACTTCACTTCTGTAGCTCAACGAGAAACCATTGCGGACTCGTATGCCCTTCCGAGGATGGATGACTGCATTGATTGGCTCGGAGACGCGAACATATTTACTACCCTGGATTGAAACTCAGGTTACTGGCAGATTTCTGTAAGGAAAGAAGACCAGGACGAGACAACCTTTACTTTCCATATGGGGACGTACAGGTTCACATGGCTCCCGTTCGGACCGAAGAATGCTCCAGCGACCTTTAAAAGGGCGCTGGACATGATTCTATCAGGGGCCCGATGACAGACCTTCCTCATCTATCTCGATGATGTCAAAAGTGTTCTCCAGTTCGCCGGGAGAACATCTGACACAATTAGAGAAGGTTTGTCACTCCTGAGAAATGCAGGAGTGAAATTGAAATTGTCAAAGTGGAAATTCTTTCAGAACAAGGTGGATTACCTGGGACATATAGTACTCCCAGGTAAACTAGCCATCTCTCGAGAAAGCACGAATTCAATCCGTCAAGCATCATTCCCCCAGACACCTGCACAACTCCACTCATTCTTGGGGAGTTGTAATGTGTTCAGGAGGTTCTTCAAAAACTTCGCGAACGAGATTCTGAAGAAAGAACTCCTTCACAGGTTTGGGAAGTAGGATCCTAATTAAGGACAACTCGAATCATTCGAGGGGCTGAAGGAAGTGTTCATAGAACCTCTGAAACTGGCTCTCTCGAAGCTGGGAAATCCATACGTGTTGGACGCGGACGCATCCGCATATCAGATTGGATGCGTTATCTTTCAGGGACAAGAATAAGGAGAACTAATGCTGATAGGATACTGGTCCAGAACACCGAACAGTGCGGAGAAATGGTATTCCCCAACTGAGCAGGAATGTTTGGCGTTGGTACGGGCGCTGGCCAAACTTCGTCCGTACATTGAAATGAAGAAGTTAATGGTCGGAACGGACCATGAACCACTTCGATGGTTGGAAAGTCGACGATCCGTCGGGCAGGCTAGTGAAATGGAGGCATTGTTTGTCAGAGTTCGACTATACAATAGTATATCGACCTGGGAGAGTACATCAAATCCCGGATTCCCTGTCTCAAGTCCCTACGGAGGGATTCTATCGGACACCAACGGTCGATGAAATAACCTGTTTAAGGGTATGAACTTCCACTCAGTTGACTACAACCGAGGGAGTGAACGGACTAGGTACCTCCACCGAGATGACTAGATCGGAGGAAAGAGAAGGGCAGTATTTATTTGACGCTTACATAGTACGGCAGGCCGAAGGAAGCTCCGTTGAAAAAGGAGAGTCCGTAATACTGACCTCCCCATCCATTCCCGCTTAAGAACCGATACAGTTCAGGGAATGTTTTGAGGAGCAGGAAGTGGATGGGTTCTGCATAGACATCCTTAGTAGGCAATCACAGACCAAGGATTCAGCATTTTTGAGAACGAGTATGGAATACTCCGCCCTCGAGCCATGATTGACAGAGCGGAACGGTTAGTAGTCCGGAAGAATCTTCGGGACCAACTGCTGGATACAGGTCACCAAGTTGTTCTCGCGGGACGTCCTGGGCAAAACAGGATGTATAAATCCATGCGCAAAACGTACCAATGGCTGCAAATGACTGCATAAATAGCAGCAACCATTCGGAAATGTAGTACTTGCGCTCAGAATCTGTTGCGATTGAGCAAGAGATCCAATAAAATGGCACTCTTCCCGGCAATGAAGCCCTTGGAAGATGTGGCCATTGACCTGCTGGGACATCTTCCAAAGTCCATGCCCGGGAACAGGCACCTCTTGGTGATCCCGTATAGATTCACCAAGCTCACCTAGCTGATCATAATGCCAACGATCACCGCATACCATGTTGCTGTGGCGTTCTTCACGCATTTGATCTTCAAGTATGGCCCTCCGAAGACCCTGCTCTCAGACAACGGTAGCCAGTTCGCGTCACGCCTTTTCCAGTCACTATGCCTGGAAATGGGGACGCGTAACCTATTCACCTCCACCTACCATTGGCAAACGAATGGTCAGGCGGAGATATTCAACCGTACGTTCCTCAACATGTTGAGGAACTACATCAACGAAAACCAGACCGACCGGGATGTATATGCATACGAATTAGCCTATGCATACAAAACTCTGGTTCATCGCTCGACAGTGAAATCGCCCTTCGAATTGATCCTGAATCGGCCACACTGGGGGTTCTCACTCCATCATACGGTGAGGCGTCGGCCAAGGCCCGACGTCTCAAGCAAAAAGGACTTCCTACTCTGGTTGGCAACGGCCATCGATGGAACACGCACTAGACTGTGGAAGTCCCAGGCCCGATACAAGCGGAACTTCGACGGCAGGGTACGGGAGAGCCATCAAGAGCTACAACGAGGAGACTTCGTCTTCTTGGATAACCCAGAGAAGACGAAGTCCAAGTTGGCTCCCATACCTCAGGGTCTATACAAGGTCTTGAAGAATTGACAACACGTCATCCAAATAAATAGGGATGGTGTTGTTGAAAGGTTCAACAAAGACGGAGCGATTCCAGCACCACCTCCTCCAGGGGCTGATGGTGAAGAAGAGCACTGGCGACAAGAGGCCATCCGCGAAGGGGATGGCCCTTTTCCGATGGGAAGGGAGAAATCCATCCCCGTAGGGGGTGATCAGTCGATGTCCCAGGGCCCCAAAAGTAGGGAAACAAACGACTTCACATCAGATGATGAGGAGAATGTGGTGGAAAAGATCCTCAATCACAGAAGGGATGAGGATAAAGTAGGACAGGAATTGTTCCTGTTTAGGTGGGAAGGGATTGGAGAACCCATGTGGACCCTCGCGGAACACACATCTCCCGAACTCACATTGAGATTCTGGAGGTCAAATAGGGGGTCCGAAAACCAATCAAGACCCCTCAAGGGGTTGTCCAGGCGAGGTAACCAGGAAACGATAACCCCTCCCAGGGTTTGTCCGAGATAAACTGCGACGGTCTGGACAACCCCTCGCGGGATTGTCCAAAGGAAAATCGAATTAAAGAAGGGACGAACCCTTAGGAGGAGTCTGGTTTGATGCGCTTGGTAAAGGGGAAGACCCTGCGAGGGGCCTTCCAGGTTAGACATGTGAAGGAGGGATGACCCTGCGAGGGATCTTCCTGGGTAGACACACTAAGGAGGGACGACCCGGTGAGGGATCTCCTAGGATGATGTCTGCCGAGACGAGGACGACCCTGCCAGGTTAGTCAAGGATAAGCGCGCAAAGAAAAGGGACGACCCCAACAGGGCCCTTCTAGAGTGAGACGCGTCGCCCTGGTAACGATGCGCGAAGAACGGAAGAACAGCGAAGGGTCGTGCAAGTTCGACGCGCCAAGGACAGGCGGCCCTGCGAGGGGTCCTCCATTTTAGACGTGCGTTGGAAAGACAGGACCCCGCGAGGGGTCGTCCATGTTGGTTGCGCGTGGGAACGGACGACCCCTCAATGGGTCGTCAATGGGAAACGCGCTACGGAGTGGGGCAATCCGGCGAGGGTTTGCCCAGTTTCTATACGCGACGGTAGGGACGACTCCGCGAGGGTTCATCCTGGTTAAGAAGCGAAAAAAGGGAAGGGACGACCCCGCAGGGGTCGTCCATAAGTAAGAAGACTAACCCTCGGGGCTCCTCTGCAGTAGCGGACGGGAAGAAAGACCGAGCCCATAGAGGGATCGATCAATCGACGAGCCCCAAGTGGCGTCCACGCGAGGGGGCAACAAGGATAAACCGCGCACACCGCGCAAAGGATGAGCTTCCATATAGGCAGGAGGTAGTCCAATAAGCAGAACTCCTTTCTTTGAAAGGACGTCACCAGAAGAACGGTTGCTCTTCGTTCCCAAGGTGCAATAAAGCGCAAAGAAAGAAATGTTCCTCTCGGTTGGGAGAGGAGGAATGGCGGGGATGGGAAGCCTCAGAAGTGGAAGTCGCTATTAATACCAACCCTACTGTACAGTAAGGTTGATATGGTTCAGAACAATAATAACAAACCATAGACAAAAGGGGACAGGCTTTTCTATCCAATAAGGCAACAGTGCTAGCTCCACTTAATGCTTACAAATGGTGGAGCCAATGAAAACAAGGATGAAATGTTTTTACAAATTCAAGATGTTTTTAACAATTGGGTGGAGGTCATGCGAGGGTACATTACACTAAAATTTAAGAAAACCTCAGTCCTAAACGGCCGAGGAAAAGGGGCGGCACGTGAACCAGGGGGAGAGGCACCTCAGATACCCCCGGTTCCACGAGAAAAAAGGGGAGCCCGCACCGACAACCCTACCATACCTCCGTGAGGAGTTATCCTCACGGAGGTTGGGGCGCGTCATGAAACATGGCGGTAACCGTCACCGTCCCCACCTTGAGGTGGACAGTGAGGAAACATCCCAACAAACATGGGCCCTCCCCAACGGGGGAGGGGTCTCGTCCCTGCGCTAATCGCGACCAAGATCCGCGACCCTGAGTTCCCCCAGCGAGGGAGGAAACAATTAACTTACTTAAAATAATACGTCCTTTCCCCGTGGAGAGGATTTTAGGAATTAAAGCGGACGAGTGCCCTCCCTACTCGGGGGAGGGCACGGTCATCATCACCACTTAAAAACACATCTTCTTTCGAATTTTAGTGGACAGGATTTGCATAACTAATATCCAGCATGTTTCCTCCGTCTAAGGGAGGATACTAATTGCTCCTCCAATGAGTGGGCATCTCATCCCCATGGAGAGGATGTGGCACGTGTGGGCGCGTGTCCTCTCCCGAGTTGGAGGAAATAACCACGGCAGGAAACATCCGCTCCAGGTTGGAAATGATAGCCATACACGGGAAATCTCCGTATCTTCCCCATAGAAGCGGGGGAAGATACGGATGATCCCTTGCCCCGAGTTCATCCTTCATCGTCGTCCGCGGCGTCCTCCCTAAAAAGGGGGGCGCCGGACGATAAAGAGAGAATCGAGGGTCAACAGCGGCGCATCCTCCCAGAGCGAGCACGCCAGTACATCAGCGAACGATTACAGAGATATTTTCTCCTTGCAAGTCATGGGGAGGATTTCAATGTGCCTATTCCCTCCATATTGATATGGAGTAGATCATCAATTATATTTTGCCCATCTTCGGAATGGAGAAAATAACCAAGTATATATCCTCTCCGTGATCTGCATGGAGAGGATGTTGAAAGAATAGAGCACGCGTGTCCTTCCCACGGTGGGAAGTGCATGGGTAAAATATGTCAAAGAAATTATCCTCTCCAGGATCCAAATGGAGAAGATGTTGATAAGCTGAATGCGCGTGTCCTTCCTTGGAGGGACAACACGACCGGAACAACACCATGCCAGCATATCATCTCCATGCTCACTGCATGGAGAAGATTTCGAACCAATATCCTCTCCATGCTCACTGCAAGCAGAGGATTTCAAACCAATATCCTCTCCATGATCCATATGGAGAGGATGTTGACAAATATATCCTCTCCATCCAAGGCATGGACAGGATTTAAACAAGTATCTCATCTCCATGCACCAAATGGAGAGGTTGTCGATGAAATTATCCTCTCTACCCTCGACATAGAGAGGATTTCAAAACAAATATCCTCTCTGTAGGACGTTTTTGAGTTTGGGCCAAGCCCAGAAGCCCGGACAAGAAACCTCTTCTATTTCAGTGACCGAGGATTCGCGCTCGCTCCCCACTTGATGCAGGCTGACGTAACTGCACTTCCGCAAAAGGAGCAGCCCCTACAAGTTTCCAACCGGCCAAGGGCTGCACCTCAACGCAACTTTCCAGCTATGGACGACAGGAGGGCACGAATGAACTCTTCCGGGGTAGCCGTCCTCACACGTGGCACCCCTTTTAGAATTTTACACCCGTACTGTGAGTTGCTTACACTTTTCGATAGAATTAGATACAGTATACTTTACTGATACAATAGCTAGGAACTTACAGTACTGACATGCAATATTCATCATTACAGGAAGAGCTTGGAACAACTCTTTAATTACGGCCGTGGAAACCCGACCGGTGATAAGGAAAGAGGCAATCGACCTTGGAGGTAAAGCAGAGACTTACAGCCTGACGACAAGTGTTGGATTCGCGGTAACCGGCGTCCGCGTGCTTGTTTTCATTCCACTTTCTAGCGCGCGTCGCCACTGTCGGCCTATCAGCCTCTCGGGTGTGTGCCATTACACGGGGTCTCTGCGCAGAACCCTAGGCATCTGGATCACGGCACCTCCGTGCACTTCCATATTTTGACCTATGCCAGTACTCGCCGCATTTCCACTTCTTCGTACTCCGCTCCCCGCTCCCACCTTCCCTACCTCTACCACCGCTACTGCGTTTCGAGGGATCTCTCCCGGATCGTTTCCTCCCTTTTCCCCCTGGCTACAGACCTTTCCTGGACCTTCCAATTCTTCTGACTGTTCTGGTCCCACCCTCTCCATGACGCACATGGAGAAGATTGCACAACTTATATCCTCTCCATGACTACATGGAAACGATGTCAAAACGATGGATGGCTACGTGTCCTCCTTTGGAGGGAGGACACGAAGGGATTAAAAACCTCGCCGCATATCCTCTCCCTCCTCTGCATGGAGAGGGTGTCGAGATGTGCGCATATGCGTGTCCTTCCATCAGGGGAGGACATGATCAGCATAAGCCACGGGAGAGCATGCCCTCTCAATGCAGAAAGAGTGGAGAGGATAATGCAGTGGTATGCCCGGCCCGTTGGTACGCATGCAGGAATCGAGCGCGCAACCCAAAAGAAAGAGAGAAAAGGAAGGACCACAGCTCCGCGTCCTGCCTGCAATTGGACGCGAATAAAATTACCTACGCCTATCCTCTCCATGCAGTCTCCATGGAGACGAAGTCAAAACGTTGGGCATACGTGTTTTCTCCCTACAAAGGGACGACATGAGCAGGGTTTGGTCGGTTGAGAGGCAGAGGATTCTCCTCTCCACTTAGGGGGAGGAGCGGATTGAACCACTTAAGCACAAGCCGGACGCTAGCGCTTGCAGAGGGGGCTATGTAGTACCCCTCACGGGGGGTACTACGGATGTTTGATATTTGCCACCTATTTGAAACTATAATAAACCCCAACGACGGCGTGATAAGATGGATGGTGGTGCGGAGAAAAGTTATTATTTGGAGCCTACTGCCACTTTTTATTATTATTAAGTATTTTAAGGGGTTTAATTACGTAAGCCGCGTATAAATATCACTCCGCTTATGGGAGTGGCCCAAACAATAAACGGGTATACGGGTCCCTCCCACCTTCCCTGAATCTACATTCTTGTGCAACTCCAACCTCGCGCTTTTAGCTGCGTTCTTCCCGACGCCGGGAGAAACAGATTAGGTTAGCTTGCTCGGCTGGCTCCCTGGGCTCTCGTATCAACCCTCCAGGCCCATCTCTTCTTCTTCCCCACCCGTGTGACGACTCTATGTCCAAGTACGTAACAGCCCAAGGACAGTCTGCCCTCCAAAAAGGCCACCAAACCTCGGCTCCTTCCCGGTCTTGCTGCACGGGAATGAATATTTTCCCCGCCTCAAGCGGTGCGTCGTCCTCTAAGGTGACGAAAAAGCTAGGTTAGCAACGTCAGATAGGCCAGCGAGTGCCCTTTTCCCATCTTTTCAGCCATATCTGTCCCGTTGCCGGGACAGCCTGTTCAAGAAACCTTCATCTCCCCGGCTTCTCCACGGTCTTACAACCCGTGGAGAGACACTGGTTGTGGCTTTACTTGCGCTCTACCCTAGCAGGGGTAGAAACAACCTTAGTTAGCCAAAAACAGCTCGACACCCCGAGTGGTTGACCCCTTTCTTACCTTCCGAGCAGTCTCTTGGACACCCCTCCGTTCGGGACGTCTGTCATCTCACCGTTCCCCCGTCCCCAGTCGTGGGAGGGTGCGGAAACTCTTCCCCATCAACCCTCCACATGCACGGCCACCAGATGGAGATACAATGCTCTGCCGTGACCCAGTTAGGAGTATCCTTAAAGAATAACAGCGCGCCTACTTCTGAGTTCTCCCCGACGCAGGGAGAAACAGACTAGGTTAACTCGTCCCTTTCGCTTCCCAGGACTCGCGTACCATCCTCTCGACAGGTCGCTTCTTCGTCCCACTTGTGGGACGATTCAACTGTAACGGTCGCCCCTTACCCCAGGAGAACCTGTCCTCCCGAAGGCCTCCGAACCTCGGATCGTTCCGTCTTGTGACAAGGGAAGGAACATTGTCTGCGCCTGGAGCCTTGTGTCATCCCCTAAGGAGACGAACAAGATGGGTTAGCTACGAAAAATCCACCCCAAGTGCCCTTTCTCCATCTTTCCGGCCTCCATCTTCTCGCTGCCGGGATAGTGCGTCCAAGAAAGACTCAACTTCTCGGCTTCTCCACGGTCTTCAAACAATATAGACACCTTGGTTGCGCCTCTTCCTGAGGTGTACCCCCTGAAAGGGGTAGAAACAGTCTGGGTTATCAAACACAGCTCGACACCTTGAACGGTTGACCCCCTTTCCTCCCTTCAGACCTATCCCCTTGGACGTCCCACTATGCAGGACGTCCTTCATCTTCACGGTCATCCCCTCCCCAGTTCTGGGAGGATGCGGATCCACTTCCTCATCAACCCTCCACCTGTGCGGCCACCAGTAGCAGATACCATCTTCTGGCGTGACCCAGTCACGAGTATCGTTAATGCATAGGATAAGGATACTCTGCCCTCCCAAAACTCCGTTAGGCGACCCTCAGCCTCACCTCCCGGGAGGAGTCGCTCTACCACCCTCTCGTAGGTCAGCTAGCAAGATTTCACTAGGACCCTGTAGCCGCAACCTCATTACTCCAGAGGTTGTGGAATACTACAGATACCAGTAATCTACACCCAGTTACTGTATTTAGTGGCACCAACACTATTGAGGTTGCCACTTTTTCCGAGTCACGGAAAATAGTGAGAGTGACAGATGATCGACATCAAGCGCCCGTGGTACCGTTTTATTCACAGAAGTGATAATTTCACTCACAAAATTCGCGCAGTGACATTATTCACTAGATGAAACTAAACACAGTAATTACGTGTAGTTGGCTACCTCCGAGATATGTAGGGAGGGCGTTGCTGGTCCCTCTTCTT
>JAUBNZ010001589.1:0-11015 GCA_032355485.1 Bonnemaisonia californica | reverse complement strand
ACTCAACCTGGAAAAGACCGCTCCGCGCCGTCCCCGACCACCTTTCCTCCGCAGGAAAGGCGTCGGTTCAGTTAGCTCCGGCGTCTCTCTACGTCCCGTTCAGCTGCCCTTGACCGCCCAAACTGGCCATCCACGCGGCGTGCCACACGTGGCACGTCGTTAGCTTCTCTCCGTCACCCCCCTTTTTCCCCTTGCACGACCACTTCCGTGACCGTGCACCGAACCCCCCAAACACCCTATCTTTCCCTCTCGGAAAATACAGAGCACTGGGCGATTTCTGGCAGTCCACTACCTCGACACCCTACCTTTCCTTTGCCGGAAACGCAGGGCGAAGAGCAGCTACCTCAGGACTTTTCAGACCTGGAAGCGATAGATATACTTCGCTCTCCCCGCCCCACCACTGCCGGCTACTAGGGACAATAGTAACCGGAGGGTGCTGAGGCACTTTTCTGTAAATGCTACAGAAAAGGGGAACGGTGAGGGCGGCCGACTTCGAGGAAGACGAGGCGGCCAGTCTCATCCTCGACTTGGACCAAGAACTTCAAGTAACTTCAAGGCCAAGAACTCCTGCCTCCCCCAAGTGGACCCTGGAAACTTTACGCGCCACATCGATACAAAGCAACGGAAAGACCCCATCATCTCTACAGTGTCCTTCACTGTGCCCGGGAACTTTCAAGACGCCGTGAAAGAAAATTGCTCCACGCCAAGATGCGCAAGGCTCCGGGACCCGACGGATCGGCGAACGAAATTCTAAGACTCACGCCCGGGTTGTCCGCAAAAGGAATCAAAAACTTGTGGAAAATGGACTTATTTCTGCAGCATGGGAAGACGCTCCTAACTACAGCCTGCTATAGACCTCTCTGCAAATCTGGGGACAAGATGGACCTGGGAACTACAGACCTATCTCCCTACTATCAGTCTACCGCCGAATCATCTCCGCGGCACTCGACTCGTTGCTCTGGTCAACCCACACCTTCCACAAGAGGCAGTGGATGTTCCGGGATCCAGATGCCAGGGGTTCTGCTTAGAGACCCCGTCTAATGGCTCAAACCTTAGAAGCCTGTAGGCTGACAAATGCAAACACGCGGTAGAAAGCGGTAATGAGAACGAACACGCGGGCGCGAGTTGGCGCGAAGCATAACACTAGTCGTCCGACTTTAGGTCTCTGGTTTACCTCCAAGGTCGCTTGCCTCTTTACTGATCGTCGGTCGGGTTTCCCCGATTGTATTTAAGGGTGTGCCAAGCACTTACTGTAATTCTGCTTATTGCATGCCAGTACTTTAAGTGCCTAGATAGTGTATGAGTGAAGGCTAATGTATCTACCTCTATCTTCAAGTGTAACTAACACACAGTACGGGTGCACTTTTCTAAAGGGGTTTCAAATGCACCAGTTGGCCGTCCACACTGTTGTCGCGCTCGCGCAGTCGCGGTGACATCGCTGTACGGTTGCGTTTAGATGCAAATCTAGTGGGGAGCGGCTGTCTAGCCCGAGGTACCACGAGGCAGCGGTCATCCATCTGTACCGGGAGCCGGAGAGAGTCCTTGGTCACCGATATAAAAGGGGCACTTGCTCCTCCACTCTTCCTGCCTCGGACCAGGACTCAAAAAAGTCCGACAGAGCTCTGCCGTGAACGCCTGCCCCAGACCTGGAAGCCATGGAACAAGCACTCCTGGTCCCTGTCGAGACCTACACAGCCGATGGGTCCGAAAACATCCAGCTGGTCACAGGAGTCCCTCAAGGTGACCCAGAAAACCCTAAGCTCTATAACACGTGCATAGACACTCTACTGGAGCATTTCGATACAACGCCACTCTCTATGGACGTGTCTATGGACCCAGCAAGCTACTTTGCCGACGACGTCCTCCTCCTAGCCTTCAAAGACCACGGGGTACTGATCTTACTGTAAAAAGACATGGAATGGTCCCCGGACAAGTGGTTGGTGTTCACCCGCACCACAGAAGAGTGCTACGAGCTTGGGGATACTGCCCTTACGACCACCCAAAACACACTATCTCGGCGTGAGACTCAGCCCCGAAGGGGTTACCAACTCCATCCAACTCTTTATAGTTGACGGCGCTCGGACAACTCTCAGTATGCTGCGGAACACTGAAAAACTCCTGGGACGCATATCCCTAAGAGTCAAAAGGAACATCGCAGTCACTCGGCTGTTCCCTATACTGGAGTATGGTGCTCACTTAGTGCCGCTAACTCCAGAGCTGGAGAGAAAGACGGCCTCGCTGGAAATGGAAACCATCAAGTGGTGCATGGGGTTCAAAAACTAATCAAACAACGCGCGGCTACTGTCCATCTTCCTCGTGGGATCCTTCAGTACAAGGAAGAACATTCAGGTGTCGATGAGGGCACTATGACTACGGGCTATTATGGACGAAGCACTGAAGCACCCAGAGGAAACGAGTAAGGTTGCCGAAGCCACAGCCATCTACCAAAAATACTGCGAGCAACATATAGTCCTCCCCATCATGAGCCACCCGATGTTCGCATTCCCGGAAACCAAAAGGATCCTTCAAAGGATACTAGAAATTCGGAGAGGAGCTCTGGCAAGGTAATGAGCAGCAGGAAACACTGGCTACAAGCGCAGGATTCCCTCAAAAGGGCCTTTAAAGACACTTTATGGGACTGCTTCAAGAACGACACTGTACTTGGCTATGCCGTGGTACCTCAATTAGTTCCTTACTGGATCTGGCGTGGTGGATAAAAACGACTTGGAAAATCTAAGTCGAATTTTAGGAGGCCCAGACCTGGATGATGTCATGCTTGAAAAGGTCCCCAAATTGGCTACTCGGCTAATAAATCAAGAGCTTGCTAAGCTAGCAGAACATGGCAAGGATTGGAACGGTATCACGCAAAGGACCTAAGGATATGCGGGTCGGGAAGACTACGGCGAGGCTATGGCAAAAAGGTGACATGACCTTGATTTATTGGAAGCCTAACTACAACACTACAAGGGGGCCAAAGACTGGAACAAATAGTGTTACTAAAACCTAGGCTAGAAAATTTGAGGGGACGATTCCCACCTTTTGCAAAGGGGAAAAACCACCTCAAATAGTATTATCTACTGTATCGTGGACGAGGAGCCCCGCTCCTGAGGCACTCCTTAAAGAAGCAACTCAAGAACTGGACTCCAAAACAAAAAACCAGCAAAGCTGAAAATCTAAGACACACCGTACACTCCTGTGTTCGCGATTCCGCTGCGTTGCCGAGTTTGCTCATGAACCAGTCAGCAACCCTAGGATTTCGACACAGAAGCGCCCTGCCATTTGGGGGTTTATGTGTCTAGACATCCATGGAAACCGCGAACACGGGAACTGAAGAACCGTTACTAGGAGTCACCGGCGCAGACGAATCTGCTCTTACGTCAAGAAATTGTTTACAGGGACTTGGAAATATTTCTGAGACTTAATTATTCAACCATAGAAAAAATTTAATTCGCGCGAACGCGAAAAATATCGCCTGCTGCCCACTAGGAACATTGGCGAGATAAGATCAATAAACCACATTCCGTTGACGGTACTCTTCCCTTCGAATTGTAGATGTCTACTGGCAATGCAGGTCTCGTCGGATCCGCAGCCCGAACAACACGATCGATCCTTTTCTTCGGAGATCCAGCAACGAGGTCGAGCGCCTTGTTGGCCTCGGGAAGCCCGACCGATTGGTCTGAGGATGGGTTTGATCTATGGTACGGGAATTCCAGTACATGTTCAAACTTTAAAGCTTCATACTAGAGTCTTCGACTGGAAAAAGATACTCCATAGACAATAAACCTACATTCCCAGCATTTATAAGCATACTACAGAGTCTACGGGGTAATAATCTGATCTACAATGGGAATCTCATCCGGGCAGCTATTAGCAATCAATGCTCTCACGTGCGTATCCGTAAGTTGCAAATGGCGTTGATGACGATCAATCCATCCGTCAAGTTCCGCCGCACCCAAGTACATGGCTTTCAAAAACTTTTCCGTCCGCTCACGCCCCGGACAAGGATGTAGCCCAGTCTGTTCAACGAGAGCCAAATCCAGCGTATGCACGTCTACGAGCATCTGCGATGCCGCTACCGAGTCACTACTAATTCGTACTCGCGAAATCCCTTCTAATACCATATCCATGCTCACCTCACACACCGTTACGGCTATTCTGTCAGATGCGGCGGGCGGCAATCTACAACTTGACAATACCAGCTTTATCCGAGCGTGTAGTTCGTCCACATACTTGGAGTGCTGCGATGCCATTTCTTTCCTTCCAACATCGCTGCTGACGTATTGCGACCTGTACGTTGCAGATATGGCTGACAGTGCATCCCACCCTCCCACGATATCCCATGCAAGCACCTTATAAAACGCACTTCGCATCTCTAGACCAAGAGAGATAGCCGCGCGTAGAGAAATCATTCTCTGACTCTCGTACCCGATAGACAGGTCGTCATTATCGAGAATTTTCTTGTCTATGTATAGAGAAAACCTGTCCAGTACTTCGCATATTGTTCCAACACCTTCAGCCGCTACGCATTGCCGCTCCAACCCTTCTGATGACAACCTTAGCTGGTTAGAACCACCACCTGCCGCTTTCGAAAATACCGGCAGGCGCATGCTCGTTGCTGAGCTCCACCTGTTTTGTCCTACAATCATCTCTGTTTCCGAGTGTGATTGCTGCAGATCGTCATATCGGCTCTGCATTACATGGAAATGCCTAGTAAAGGTTGGGGAAATAAAGTCAGAGATACCCTTTTGTATCGGCTTGTCCAGCATGATATTCTCCAGCGACTGCAACATCTTCTCCGCTTTAGGATCGACACCAGACCTGCCGTCAGTATCAGTATCAATAGATGCCTTTAAAAGCGCAAGAAGGATATCTGTGACATGGCTCACTGCCCCAGACAATGCTGCAGGAACTTCAAATCCGATGGACATGTATTCTGAAACCCAGCGCATCATTGACAACGATATATTTGTGAACGTCAACGCTTCGGTATTCATGATATCCAACAAAACTTCTTCAAGGTCAGAATTACCATTCTCGAGGTCATTTCGCGAACCAATTCTACCACGAACTTCAAGTCGCCCTTCTATACCGCCAAAGAGATCCGCCATGAGCCCATGTACATCCTTGTCGGAAAGTCTCATTCGCATCCATGAGGCCCCTGCCGTTGCGATTATATTTAGCTCTTCGCAGTGACGCATGTGAACCGTAGACAAATATTCGAGCGCAAGTCCCTCCATCGCCTTTTTAACAGGTTTCTCGAATTCGTCCAGCCAAATCTGTTGCCCCGACTTTCGAATGCTGGTCGCCGCCATTCCGTTACTGAGTTCGGAATGAGATCGCTCACGTCGAAGAGGAACAGATACTTCCCCAAGGCTGTTTGCGGTCCGAATTCTAGACGAAGATGTACTTCTTGTGGCACGAAATCGAAAACCCTCGTCCTCGTCTTCGAATGACAGAGCTCTCCCAGCAATCGCAATTCGGCAGAATCTCGGCAAAGAGGAAAATACATGTAGTACTGTTGTAGTTTGCTCCGTTATTAGGGATAATTTCAACTCCGTGATTAGCTTTACGGCTAGAGACCCCATGTGGCTGTAGGGCAGAGGGTAGGTTCGCAACCATCCCGCGACCACGTTAGAGAGCTGTTCATCTTTCGCATTTTGTTTGAAGCCTGGGGGCATATGTCGATGGAAGCAGATGATACTCACAAAATTTGATAGTAGGCCTCCCAGCATTGAGAAAAAACCGATAACTTTCTTTGACGTTTTTACCTCAAGCGCAGTTGCCCCTTTATAAATTGAGACAGCTTCCTCCTCAAACACCTGCAGCAAATGCTGCGGGAATTGGGATCGCGCACCTAAATCTCGAAAGTCACGCATGCACTTGGCATAACTTTTGGCATCAAACTTCCTACAGACTCTTCGCAGTGTAGAACGAAGACTTTGCATAGATGACGCCACCGCAACGGCCACTCTATCAGAGACGCTGCGAAGACATGAATAGACAAGGTCCATTTGATTGGGATGAGTGGCATTAAGAGATTCGAACAGAACACAGGACTCTGTCATACGCACATGATCTCCATCATCCTTCGCATCGCACACAGCCTGGGCGACAGATCGCAGGCGTTGGATGCAGTCGATAGTACTTTTTAGGTCTCGCAGGATGCTTTTTCGTTTCTGTAGTTCGCACCATGTCGACTGCAATTTCTCTTGTTCCAAGACAGCGTTTCTGGTATTATGCCGTGCTTCTCTGCATTTCAGTAACGCCTTTTCTGCTGCATTAACAGTCTCCTGCAGACTGGATACTGCCTCTGTTCTAGGTGCTTTGTCGCGAAAGACGTGTACTAGTTCTTTTTGCTTGTCTTCTGCTTCATTGTGAAGCTCTTTGACCCGTGTACGTGCAGTTTCGATAGGGTCGCTATCGGGGAGGGAGTCGATAGAAGGCTGAGTCTTGTCGTTGAGCGACATTACGTCACATTTGAGTACAGGAGTACTCTCTTCTGAGAAATTGCAAGCTTCTATTCTTCACAGTTTAGAACAGCAACTGTCAAGTTGTCGGTTGTAGTGTAGAATTCGTTGAACAGGACCATATCCATGCCGCGGCTTGCACCATACAGTCTGTTAGTATCACTGTATGTTCAACGGAAGTTCTTAAGAAATGTTGCGCCTTCGATGCATATCATGGCTCTTTGTTGGCGGAGATGAGGGTATCTGGGAAACCGTGTGACAAATGCTTTACCTGAAGGCCAGAGAGCGTTGGTAAAATTCGTCGCTTGTAAAATTCGTCGCTTGTAAAATTTGCACTGTCCATAACTATAATTTGCGAAAGGTGATTTCTGGAAACGTTGGCATCTCAACAGGTCAAGAGTTGATCTAACTACCGAAGGGCACACTACTCAATTCTATACGCGGAAGAGGTGTGACTCTTTCACAGAGTCAAGAAATATCAAACATTGCTATACAATCATTGCATCCTTCACGTATCTCAAACGATACTCAAGGATACCCCAGGGGTACCAAGGGTATATACGGGTACGGAGTGTTATGCTGTAGCCCTACGTGCGTGAAATTGCTTGGGCATCGATGAGTAATGAGAAGTCGTGAAAAAGAGTACGCACAGGAGCGCAGGTGACGTTCTCATTGTGAGTTCAGTCCATCAAGAAGGAATTCATTGATTGTTTTCCAGCTAATATGGACTTCTATCCATAAGTACTGTTACAGAACGAGCGACTAAACGAAAAGTGCGAAAGTAGGGCAGAGTGCCGAAGGGCTGAGGTTTCGCTTGTATGCTTGTAACCTTCAGGGTATTCTTGGTAGCCTTGTTTCGTATGCGCAGTAACTTGTGTACACAGGTGCACTGTTACTTACTGATGTTACCAGGAAAACGGGCAGTTTTTCTATCCGCTGTTGTTTCCAAACCGAGTCCCCCGACCAACGCCGTAGAGTGCTCATGTGAACATAAGTCCATTTTAAAAGCTAGGGGCATCTGGAGCAACGTTACGCAGATCAGATGACTGCCTGAAGACTCCATTCTAAAGTGGAGTCGAATCACTCCGATCATCTCTGCGATTGGCGTCGGACGTGGGTTCAGACTAAACTTACAAGAAATGCTCTGCCTCTGTATGTCAGAAGAAGTGCTTTATCATTGGCTGTCTTCGTCGCTCATTACAATGCGACGACGGTGTTGCTCCGGTAACGCTTTGCCCTCAGCCAATGCCTTCTTTTCATCAGGCTTCGAGCCTGGCGAGCCGGAATTCTCTACGGCCTTCCCACTTTCGTTGCTCAACGCGAAGTTGTCGCTCTCTTGAGCTGTTGCACTGACATCGTTTTGCCGCTTGTCCCCATCCTCCTCGAGCTTGGGCTCAATGGCATCGGAATCGGAATCTTCTGTTGCGTCCATATTATCGTTTTTAACGCTTGGAGTTATCACCTTATCTCCAACATGCACCGTCCCTTCATTTAAATTCTTGCCTTGGTCCGGAGCCTCCTGATCCAACTTCACGTCCTTACGACGACTTGCCGATTTTAACAACGCCTCGAATTCGCTGTCACTCGTGTCATTGCCATCTTCGACGAGTGACTTAGTCGGACCAACGGATTGTTCCCCAAGCTCTTTGTTTCCGCCAGGGTTTGTCACTGCTGTACTCTTCTTCATGCGACTATCAATTAGCGGGACATCTGCTTCGCTGTATTCATCGCTGCTAGAGAAAACCTTGACGACTTCATGCTGCTGCTTCTTCGCATTCGGTTTTCCAGACGCACCCTGTTTTTGTGCTTTCGCTCGCGGTTTTCGAACTCTCCTTTCTATCTCTTCATCATCAGAAGCAAACGGATCAAAGGGTAGCGGCCTACGCCTTTTGGAAGCTGGTAATCGGCAGAAGGACTTTGCAGCATCCTTTGCAGCATCCTTAGCAGCACCCTTAGCATTCGCTTTCTTAAGTGACTTCTTCGCACCAACCCCTTCTTTCTTCACTTCAGGCTCAGGATCTGAACTATCGCTGTCCGAATCAGAAGGGAGTCTTCCAATTTTCAGGGCGTCAAGGTCGTCAACATCCTCATCATCAGATATTTTGGCACGCTCTGCGCGACGACGCTTTTGGGCTTCCTTCTTGGACTGCGACGCTTGTTTCCTCTCCAAACGAGCCGCTGCACGACGCTCCTTCTCTTCAACATCAATATCATTGATATCATCGTCTCTTTGGCCAGGCAAAATCGACATGTCAGATCCATTTCCAGAATCACTACCACCGTCTGGCTGCTCGGCCTCCTTGAGCATTAGATCTTTGTTTCGTACACAAGTAGCATATGCACTACAGCTTCCTTTGTCCATCACAAAAAACATGTCAAGGACCAATCCGGGATTCACAGCCAACCAAGTGTAGAAGCCTTTGGTCACGTCTTTTGCAAAGACGGAGAGCCTCTCCAATACCGAGTTTTTGAGGACACAATCTTTCTTAGCGGCCCGAAGGGCGAATCCTAAGAGGTGCATCAAGCTATACGTGAAGAACTGACCGCAGAGCAAGCCCCTTTCGCGTATTTTTGCCACTCGCCACACTGATGCCAGAACATGAACGCTCTTTGCTATCACGATAGGAGCAAGTAATGTGTTCGAGCCTTCAGGCATAGCTTCGATGGTTCCTGTGAGTGATGATGCGTTACACAGAGCCGTCCGGATTGGCAGCGACAAAGTTTGGATAGCTTTGGCATGCGCGAAACGTCTAATGATTCCTGTGCTCTCAATTTCCCTCAACTCTGGTTCAGAATCATCCTCGTCCGTCGAGCCTTCATCGTCATCGTCATTGGTTGGACCATTCTTCTGTGTCGCATCTTGTTCTTCGCCGTTCTCGATCGAAACACCAGATTCTTTCTTAGCCTGCAACTCAGCGCTCGCTTTCAATTGTACCTCCTCTTCATCCATCTTCTCTTCACCAACTTTCACGGTCTTTGCTTGCTCCAGGGCACCTGGCTGGCCTTCAGAGTTGCCCTTACTCTTCTCCACATCACCCTCCAGTTTTCGCCCTGTACCATCATCATTGCCTTCCACGCCTTTCCGTTTACCAGCTGGATCAGACTTCCCTTCTACTGGACCGTCTTGCTCTTCTTCGGCATTCACTTTTTCTGCAGTCTTTTTCGGCCTCTTCTTCCTCTTCTTTTTGCTGACCTGAATGTGAGCGAGCTCCCTTTCATCCAGAAGGATGGTGGTGAAGACGTGTGCCACTTCAACGACATTAGCGAGATGACCATAGGAAAACTGTCGGGCATCGTAATCTTTTGCAAGATCGGCAGGGGCATTTAGAAAATCTTCTCGCTCAAACAATTGTTCCAATGTGTTCAATGCAAGCTCCCTGGGAGTCAAGATGATCTTCTTCTTCTTGCGGGTGCCGTTCGAGATCCCGTCGGCATCTTCCTTCTTGGATTCTTCTTTCAGGTTTTCATTCGAAGGTGAAGCCATGCCTTGCAGCATCTTCATCATTTCCAGGACGGCGAAAGTGCCCTGTTCGATATCCTCGAAAACTTTACCATCGCGCGCCTTGTTCCGCACAGCATCGCTCGCTTCGACAAGCATACGAAATACAAGACGGAAGCTCTCCACTTCAATGCCCGCCTCAACGGCAGCCCATTCCGTTTTGACGATCTTGTAGTCTGAAGACAAAATAGACTTCATGTCGTTTTCATGAATGTCAGCAAATGGCGAGCGGGCTTCCAAAGACCCGGAGGCAAAAATCTTCCCGTACTTCTCTCTCTGAAAACCGACCACATAACCGAGAATGCATAAGAATGCCTTCTGAGCGGAATGAAGGCCTTTATCCTCTTCACCTAACGACTGCGACTTCTTCTCTTCGATTCTCTCCCTGAGTTCCCGAACCAAGAACGGGAAACAAACCTCAATGAATTCCTCAGTCAACGTAACCAAGGCTGTTTTCCCCGCCTCCTGCAGGTCGCGTCGCATAGAAGTAGCCAGCTGATCCTTCCGAGATTTCGTCATACGAGAGCGACGGCCCCTTGCCATAATCATACAGAGAATATCAGAATTGACCTTGACGCTCTCCTGAAGCGGGGCCAGGGTGTTCAGCGACAATTTCGATTGGACAAGGTGCTGGGATGATAGCACACGTTTCGAGACCAAGTTTTTCGGAACGCCATTCTTCGAGAGTTTTGCGTCGTCCTTCGTTGGCTTGGCAGGCGCTGCACAGAAGCCACCCGAGTGTCTACTCGTCCATCGAGCAGTTGTAGTGACAGAACGCGTACCACCTATGAAGGCGCGTTCGCGCTGAATAGCGGCGCGTAGGGAGGAAGAGCGGGAAGTTTGAGAGGGCGGCTTCGCGATAGATTTACGCGGAGGGCTTGGGTCAGACTTTGCGGGTTTCGGGGGTGCTTTCTGCACCACCGGGCCGTTTGCCTTGGAGAATTCCGCAAGGATGGTATTTGTCGGCGGCTTTTTTCTGATATCATCCTCAGGCTCCTCTTTGACCAGCTTGGGCGCACGACTGTTGCGGTAGATCTGGTACAGCTGGC
>JAUBNZ010001588.1:0-11017 GCA_032355485.1 Bonnemaisonia californica | reverse complement strand
CAAGGACTCATGCCTTGTTTCGGTATGTGCGTTTGGATCTACGGAATGGGTCTTGTCACCTGTAGAGCAGATGGAAAAAATGGGGAGGCACTCTCTCAGGGGGCAAGGTAGACCGGAACCGTTTTGACAGTCACACCCCAGTCTAACAGCAAAGTTGTCCGAGATTATGGCAGGCTCATATACGCTGAAAGCAGTTTGCATTTTCTTTGTATCACTGGAGCACTCAGGCATCCTGCTAATCCCTCATGGTCTATCGAGCACGCCGGAGAAAGATCCGACGAGTTTCAGCAGCGTTTTCTCACTGCAAGATCTCCATATAGTACTGGACGCCTACATTGGTGTCGGAATACCATTCTTTATGGCGGGAAGCGTGATGATCTGAGTGAGGTGATCAACGACCTGTTTCGAAATGGCCAAAAGGGCAGAAGAAATACTGTGGCGAGGGCTGACTGTTCATGCCATCTGGGAGAGCGTTTTGTCAGTTCTGGCCGTGCCGATGGCCATAGGAAATGGGCTCTACTTTCGATTCTGGTGTCCGTTGTGAGCGTCCCGCAGCTTCGGAGTGAGTTCCTTTTCGAGATGGGCGAGATTGCGAACGGTGCGAGTGATTTGTAAGTGCTCGGTGTTTTTGGGAACGCGGAGGACATGGATGAGCAAATGAAGGAGAACGCGCATGCCTTGGCGGAGGTTCTCGTCGGGGCTTTTGCAGTTGGTTTATTAGGCCAGGAAGGTTGTGGGGATTGCAACTCCCTGGTTGTACACCAATATTCAATTCGAAGAGCTTGGCGTATTTTTAGGCATATCACCTGCCAAGGCGGAGACCACCGCCGCGCTAATCATACATGAAAGCTTCCATTGATTAACTCAATTCTTGAAAATTCCAGAACTAAATTGACTGTTCTGGTTTCCTCCCCATCGATTGGGTAGATATCATCCGTCATTTCAGCATCAAGCATTGCTGGTGATGGAGCCAGTAGAGGGCTACCTTTTGGTAATGCATAGGGCCATGATTCTCACCCGGGTTTTCGCTCTAGTCAAAGATTGAAATCGATACCTTCACATTAACCCATCTTTATCTGATATATCAGAATCTCAACCAAACCCAATTTTTAGTCCTTCTTTTTGAAAGCACTGTTATGCCCTATGTTTTGCTTTCGGACTTCTGATTTCCCCCACTGCTTGAATTTCGAGATACCTGTTCTACAGCAACCTCTTGCAATAACTCTGTAGGTTGGACAACTGAGCTTTTAAACGCACAAGAAATTCCATATCTCCCGAACTCCGCCGTGCACGACACGACGTCTGCGCGCCTGTTTCTGTTACCAATTACAAGAAATTATTTATCTAATATCTTTTGTTACGAGTAGCAATACGAAATTACATATTCCGGTTCACCCTTCTAGGGGAGAACACCGACATTGTGCGAATATGCAGTGAAGTAATTGCAAAAGTGTCTTCCTCCCCATGGCAGTCAGTCAACCAGCACCCGTGAGATTTGAGAAACCTTTCCATACTGTGTGAACGGAGACTTTGTCAATCCATGGAAGTCGTTTGTAACCGCTTCCTATACAACAAGGCTTGTATCTACCATTCAAGGCATTGGAACCAGAGACCCTTTCAAACTGTTGGTATTAAGAAGGAATGAAAGATGGGCGCAGTGAAGGCGAATAAGAAGAAGAGGATATTTCCTCTTTGCATGCCAGGTACGCCGCGGAGAACACGGCAAAGATTTAAGCCGTTCACTAGTCCAAATTACTCTTCCCAGAGGGGATCCGGTATACTACAATTCAAAGCTACTGGGGAAACTGGTGAAGGGGAAACTTGTGCCATAGAGTTCGGAAACGAGATACAGGAACCCTCAATCAAGAGGTTTGAAGGGCCCACTCTGAACCCGAGCGCTCAAGATTGCGGGACCATGATGATTTGCAATATTATACCCTTGGCGGTGAGCTGAAAGATCTGGCAGCTTTGGAAGTAGATGTTTAGGAAGCAAATATTGAGACTTTATATTCAGATTAAGAAAGAGGCATATCATAGCCTGAAAGAGAGGGCTATAGAGCTCAGGACTGCGAAGAAGAACGTGTTCAGGAGGGAGCTTATGGTGATGCAAGAATTCAGGAAGTAGGAATACTGAAACGTTTTTCCTTTGGCGCGGTTGCATCTTAGGCTAATATAAAGATTACGCTGAGGATTACGAGATACGTTGATGATGGGAGAGGATAGTAGCGAACTTCAAAAGAAACCCAGAGGATAGCGTTCCCCACAACTCGTACGTTGTGGGCACACTGGAAAAGGATATTGATAGGAAAGCTGTGGTGCTTTCAGTGATGGATACTTTACCGGTTGGAGATTCGAATAGAGGTGTTAACACAGACAAAAGCCGGGAAGCTGTATGTCTTGTGATCCCTACCCCTTGCGAAATCTGAGATGTACAACCAGCCCCCATAACCGACTGTATTTCTGAGACATCTGCAACCGAATGTGAAAATGTTGTATCGAGGAAGTGTTAGTGAAGGAAAACGACACCAAACATAGAGGAAGCAAGGATGGTGAATTGGATGTATACAGTTATCCTGGGGCCTTTCCATAGCTTCTCTTCCATGGGACCAACCACTACAAATGGAGATCCCAGGCTACTACAATTCCTTAAAAATGTTCAAAGTGTGGCGCTTGTTCGGTATTCCGGAATAGACCGATTCAGTTATACTTCCAACCCGAATCGGATCCATGCCAACCTCGTCGAGGCCAACGAAAACGGTAGGATAATTTTAGTGTAACGCAACTTCCGGAGAACTAAGGTCGTGGCTAAAGGGCCCTAGTGAACTCTCGGGAGCTGCCCTGTCAGAGGGTTTTAGAGCGACTCCTCCGGGGACATGAGGCTGAAAATCGCCCAAGAGGGGTTCCGGAGACCAAAGAACCCATATCCTACGCTTCAAGGATACCAGTGATGGGGCGGTTGACTAGGGCACGCCATAGAATGGAATCTCCACCAGGTGGCCGCACAGGTGGCCGCACAGGTGGAGTTTGATGAGAAAGAGGTTCCCCTCCCTCCCAGAACTGTGGAAGGGGTGACCAAGAAATTCAGGGACGATCCGCACATTGGGAGGTACGAGAGATGAGACAGTGGTATGGCGAAATTCGGAATATAGAAAACATCGGAACGGTTTCTTCTCCTTCGGGTTACAATTTGAACGTATTATTGCGAGTATGCACGAATGATCTTATGTATTACTCATGGAATCAGTACGTTCAACTGTTTTTCATGGGTGGGAATTATTCTTTTTAAAATCTTATGTATAAATTATTGGAAGGTCTCGAAATGAATATCCATATTGTGATGCTGAGAGTACGCCTTACAGCATTGGAGTAAAGCTCTATGTTACTGTTGTTGTTAATTGCACTGCAATACACCCTCGTGTAATACCCTATTATTTGATGTTAATCAAGTTTGCACATACACTGAGCCTGTCTTCTACAACAAGAAATCTAACGATTCATTCGCCTAGATACCGTTGCCGACTGTCTTTGACATAGTTTTCCGTACGCTGCAGGCGCAGCGAAGAGGTCGAACCCGCAATATTCTTTTTACTGTCCTATTTTTCCTATTAATTACGGTGCATTACAACATATTACAGAACATCATTACACCATCCGTCGACACGCTTCCAACCACTTCCGCAGCGGGGTGGATATTGCTGCATCATTACATTCCTTCCACCCACCTACAAAGCTCTCCAAGTGGCCCCCTCCGTCCCCCACCCAAGCCGCGCTTGTCCGATTCAACGCGCCACTGCGTTCTGTAGTACCCATCCATATGCGGCAGGGCTACTGGGCCCTGCCCCGTGGTAACCTCAGAGGAACTCGGCGCATGGTAAGACCCGAAAGTTACGTGCCTCGCCCGTGCAGGAAATTTCAGAACGGGCGCTATATTATTTATTTTTCCGCGGACACACGTGCACCTTAAAGTGCACGCGTGCCCGGATCGGTGACTTACAGGTCAGATCGGTACGGACTGCTGGAATCTGGGTTCCCCAGCGCCCACCTGTACCCCGTTGGGTACACGAGTGCGCGTGGAGCCAGCGAGGCTTACTGTGCTGAGCTCAGAAGGGCACAGTAGTGCCCCAAGGGCCAGTGCAGCCGGACCTGAGCTCCCATTACCGAATCTGCCACAACTGCCAATGAGCGACAACCATTGTCGGTGGAACCCATTACAGTACCGCCGACCGACCCCTCCCGAGGCGGCCCGCATAGCCAACCCCCTGGCACCCCTTATAGGGCGGTGGTGGGGGTGGTGCCTGACGCTCTCTGTAAGCCACGTATACAGATTGCGTAACCACACCACCCAGGGCCGTACTACTGGCCTAATCCATGTAGTTCTTTAGTAGTACAAGCAAAGGGAGTTATGATAGTATTTAAGTGATTAGCTAAAGGGCTATCCTACAACTAAAGAGTCAGCGAAGACCTCCCCTTTGAACTTACTACTCAACTTGCAGAACAGCACGCCTCGCGCCGTTCTCGACTACCTTCCTCTAGTAGGAAGGCGCCGGTTTGGTTAGCAATAGCGCGGTTCGACGTAGCACTCACTGCCCTACGACAGCCTCAATCTGCCATTTACGCGACGCACCACTCGTGGTGCGCCGTTAGCTTCCATCCGTCGTATACACCTCTTTACCCTGGCACGACCACACCCGTGGCCGTGCCTCGCGAACCCCAACCCGACTTACCTTTCCGCCAGAGGGAAAGGCAGGCCAGTGGGAGATCTGCAGCAGCGCTCCACAGACCCCTTCGCCACAACGGTTCCCGGCCCTGGTCGAGTGGGATCCACCTCGGACACCCTGACTCACCCTCACGGGCGAGCCAGAGTGGCGAGAAGCAGCCTCAGTACTTCCCAGCCCGGAAGCGACAAGAAATACTTCGCTCTCCCGCCTCACCGTTACCGGATACTAGGGACAGAGTATCCGGAAGGTGCCAAGGCGCTTTTTGTAAATACTACAAGAACCATATCATACCTCTCTGTGCAGTCATATATCAAAGAATTGCCACCACGAGCATCAATACATATTGCATGCTTCAAGTGTTACAAATCAACCGGATCCAGAACAACGACGGAAATATCAGTACCACGGAGGAGTACTTCCAACCATTGCCTCCTGTGCGTATGCTAAAGAGTACTTCGAGGAGTAGTTGCACGTATATCGGAAGGAACCGGTGGGCATGTCGCATCCAGAATGACCGAGCTGAGATGAAGACACCAAAATGTGTTCTGCGTGTCCGCCAAGTTTCGTTGCGGAGAGGTATAACCGTGGGAGTCCACGTAGTCTTCAATTCTCTGCCGTTCGGAACTCAAAAAAGACATCGCAAACTCTTCACTAGTTATCAAAGCGAACAAGTTTCCAAACGGTTTTGAAAGGGAGTAATTCCTACGATTCCTGAATTGGACGCAAGTTCCTAAATGAAGGAATCTTTCCGAAAGAGGAGAAGCGTCGCGATCGTTCGCGATGTTTACATGCCAATTCATCCCCTCGTTTTGAGACACCAACTGCCAACAAGCAATATTACACCTTCTCGGGTAATGTTGGAGTGATTAAACAAAGAACTGGATCCCTTGCGAGCTTTGCAAGTGTTTTTGCTAGGATATCAATTAAAAGTCAAGTTGAAAGGGCCACTCAAATACTTCGATTCAGTAACAATGGAAGACGAATATAGGGGGGATTTTTTTATCTGAAGTGACGTAATACCTGCCCGTTCAGTTCTCCTTCTGCCCCATCCGACAGGCATGCCATCCCCATTACCCAATCCGAATTAATGCAGAGGTTGAATCCCCAATCATCCTTAAGACTGAGAGAGCAGGACACGTGATCCAGTATCATCAGTCAATCTAGCCTTGCAGTTCGCAGAACAGGAATTTAAATCTACAATTCGCTTTGCAAATAAGTTCCTAATTTCGTCGAATGTGAATTCGTACGTCTGAACATTATTCCAATCATCTCCGGAAAATTAAACCATTATTATTGGGTCGCAGTGTTCCGAGCTATGTTTCAAACAGCTTAAGTCCTCCCAGCCAGAGAATTCACAGAGCTCCGGTTAGGACCGCATTTTTTTGAAAGGAAATCAATGACGCCAAAGGTGTGCTGTTGACGAGGCCAAAAGTTCCGATTGCAGGTTTCTTTGTCTCACCAACGATCCAAAGACGCAAAAACACTTGGCTGATAGTGTGAAAAGTTTCCTTCGCGGCGCCTTCCTGCACTTGCAAAGGTGTGAATTTTGTTTGGTATTTCCATTCCAACAGGGTATCCGGAAGTAGTGGTAAAAGGAATACTAATTGCAAGCATTATGGACAAGTCTCATTGGCTAAATATTTAAAATTAACACCCCGCCTAAATTCAGAAACTTCCAATAGTTGCATTATTACCCTCCAATGTGTAAAAAGTCGTCAAGCCCCTACAAGTGGGGCACCACCGACATAGTACGCACCTGTTCGCACGTATGGTACCAGTGTAGGTGCGTACCATACAGGTGTACGAGCAATTACACACCACAATCCAGGTGCCAGCCCAATATACTGGGCGCCCAATCAGGGCTTACAAAGTACCTCTACTCTTCCGCTGTCAGGAATCATCGCTCGATATGGCTTCCCCAGGCTGACAGTGCAGCTCCAGACTATTGATCTGACTGGTATGGTACTAGTGGAAATATCCTTTAACATTAGTTATATTTACTTAGGTCATTGTAGCTACGACTAAGTACGTAAGGGCACTATGATTAGCAGATAGAACCCTGGGAGATCATAGATCGGCACCGACGAGCACCCTCAACTCTCCCCTGTTCAAAATTTAAGATTCCCTTGGATGACCTATACATTAAGGTACCAACTAGTGCCGAGGTAGGCGTTCTCTCACTCCAGGGACGAAACAGACGGCGTTAGCTACTGTCTCTATATTGCCAGATCGTCCCGGAAACCCTCTAAAGTGAGGTATCCCTTAAGCGTCCATTCCCGCACTAACCACAGTGATACCTCTAGCCCTCCAAACCCGTCCAACTAGACGTACCATTGATTGACCACTCTAGTTCACCGGATCCTCCTCCTTGGAGAGACAGTGCCAGTGCCCAATTCCGATACGCTAGCACCGTTGGGACGCTCCGAGTCTAGTTAGCTACGCAGCTCTAGTTCCTGCTACCATCCCTTTTGGCCCCGAAACCCACTCCAGGGGTGTGGGACAAAAACCATTCCCAAAAACTAGGGAGTCAACCACGTGTCCACGAGGACAACCTCAATGGCGAGCGATGGCTGCATGACAACACAGTTGACACAGCGCGCCCACGTGGCTGACATGGGAAACCTGCAAAAAGGCATGCAACTGCATCTATAGAATAGCTTACAGTAGCCACCGGACACCCTTCATTGTTGCATCAGTGCTCCTGTAATTGCACCAGTGCCCAGCGCGGCTCTTGAAATTAAAGGCATTACTATGCAGCATTACTGTAAGGGCCCCTCCTTACTTACTACCCGACGGGGTTCACCCGCTGGCCGACGAGAAAAGGCATCAAAGAACCACCCTTCAAGCTTAGTTTTTCTTCCACACCTAGCTTGCCTGTACGGTCATTCGAGGGCTCGTTTATTGGGTTTTTACCCCATTCGCGCTCCCAAGCCCGTCTCTGTTACAACTCAGCTAACCCCACGCCGCACTGCTTTCTCACGAAGCATTCCTTTAATATTCACCGATTGTGCAAGGAACACCAATCTTTCGCCTGGATCGGTGAACCCGCGGCTTGTGGACCTTATATCCCACTTCAGCGCACGTGAGTCTCTACACTGAGCCTCCACAATCACTCTCGTGAATTTCCCCGTCTCCTTCCTCCCCTCTGCCCCTATAAGCTCTCCCTCGCTACCGGCCCCTTCACAGGACAGTTCTAAACCGACGCCTTACGGCGGTTCTTTTTTTGCCTAGAAAAAAGACCTTTTGTCCTGAAGTTGGCCTCGCCACCTAGAAGCATGACACTTGGAGCTTCGAATTTATTTGCGAAGATCGCTCGCTCAACGAAGGAAGTTTCACCTGCGGAACCCAAGCGAAAGTAATCAGCCTCTAGATGTGGTACCAAGGTGGTTCCGAGTAACGAATACCCGTGCGCCCCAACCCCGGTGCTACAACCAATCGAAAAGAGTACCAGAATCTAGGGTTCGAACCTTGGAAAACCTTTTCAAATTCCTCCCTTCCACCCGGCCCAATTTCCAACGTCCGTGGCAGAGCTAGCACTCCAGACGGCTTACCCGTACCCTGCTGCACTACGGCGGTCAGCGCTGGCACAGCCACTCTACGTCCTCGGGAAACCGCCACAGCTCCCGCGACCCCAGCGGTGGTCCCAACCGGAGTATGCCGCCAACACGCTCGCCGATCGCCCCAGGCTCTTCTTGGTAGACCATATCCGGAAGTTGATCCACGAAGAGGTTCCGGGAGTTTGAAAGCACGCAAAAATGATCGCCGATGGCGCCATCTCAGACGCTCTATCCGACCTCCAAAGATAGATTGCGAAGTAGGTCCGCCTCTCCATATGAGCAACCCTCCCCAAAGCGGTGGCCTTTGATGCGTCCACAACTGGGGTTTCGGCAACCAACAACTCCCGCCTTTCGCGCGGAGTACCACCCGCAGCCTTGGTGCACACCGAATTGCACCGGTCACCACGACCCACGGATCCGATCGACTTGACCCAATTCATGAAAATGATACAGAACTACGAAAACTGCGGGGGCCCACCCGGGGCAGGTTCAAGGGGGCGTTCAGTCCACGGCATACCCGGGTATCGACGAGATCAATCCCCGTAATGCGCTCTTCAAAAATGCACCGTTGTACCGCACCTACCGTCTCCGATATCCCGACTCGATGTTTGACGCACACGCCGCTAGCGAAATGTCCAAACTGTCCAAACACGTCCAACATTCGATACAAACCGAACCCTTCTCCGGCAGAGACGGGATAGGAATCCTTGCGTTTCTGAAGAACTTTAAGCGCGCCTGCGACGAAAGAGGAGAGTCGGAAGGCTGCGACTTACCTCTCATCCCATACTTCCTCGACGGGGAAGCCGAACAGAAATTCCTCACCTACGTTGGGCTGGAATTCAGGGGCTCCTGCCCGGACGTGGACTCAATCACCGCTTACCCCGAAGCCCTTCATTGGCTCCTATGACGTATGCCCGCGATGGCCACGTTGCGAAGGCATATCCCAAGGTATCACAGATGAAACAGGATTTGAAGGAGACCGAGGACAGATTTGGGCTTCGCCGAACGGCAATCCGATGCGTTTTATGCCTTCGCCGAATGCGCCGTGGTGTCGATCTTCTTAGATGCGCTGAAGGCCTACGGACAACACCTCGTGCAGGATGCGTAGTCACGCAACCATAAGCTCACGTTCCGAGAAATGGTCGCAATGGTTCAGAGCCTTGAGGATACCCACCGCGAGAGCCACCCCATCTCCTGCGGGAAACAAATGGTCAATCAATCGGGGATCATCGTGGAGCCACAGCTCCATGGACTGCAAGTACTACCAGTTCAAGCTGTAGTACCCCGGCTCGGGGGGGACTACAGTTATTGTGACGAACCTTCACAGGGAAGGGTCGTCAACATCTGTCCACCCGTCAAATTTGAATGAATTAAGGCGGATGGACGGGATCAAAATGATTTGGCTGTATTAGATCTCTCGCCCTTTCAGGCGAGAGAATCAGGAAGCTTCATGTAGGAGATGTGGCCCTGTAATCAACCCCCAACAAGGGGGTCATAAGATGGATGGTGGTGCTAAAAATATTTATTTTTGGAAAAGGTATGAGAAGGGGTTGGATCGGTTGGTAACCGAAAGGATATTATCACTGTAAGAACCCATCCCTCCCTGCAATGGGAGGGGTGTACTACTGGTTGTCAGCATTACTGTAAGCCCTGTAAGCCCTCGAAGCGGGTTGGCAGGCAGGGTATAAATCAATACAAACCCTCTGCGGCAGTATCGAGGTGGATTGATGTCACTGGCCGAGGATAAGGGGCTTCCAACCACCGTCTCTCTTAAGAGGGTACTGGGTAACCCATCAATATCCTACCCAGGGAAATGGGTAGGATTAGGGGCCTACAACCGCCACCTCTACGGATGGTCTAAATTTTGGTTACTTCTAACTAGATAGCAAATCGGCCCCCGGCATGGGTGGTCGAAGAATCTTGGGCCACCCAATAGTCCCCAGCGGGCTTCGAGACAGCCTGCTGATTGGCTGATTGAGGCTATGGTGTAATTATTATGTAGAAGTAATTTAAGGGGTTAATAATCTAAAGCAACATTTAAATATCACTCTGCTTATCGGAGTGACCCTAAGAAGAAACGGGTACGCGAATACCCCCCCTGAAACTGAGCTTCTCATGCATCTCCTCCCCGCGCCTATCTCTGAGTTCTCCCCAACGCTGGGAGAAACAGGATAAGTTAGCTCGTCGCCGTTGCTCTCCGGGGCTCGCGTACCATCTTTTCGACCCGTTGCTTCGTCGTCCCACTAGTGGAACGATTCAACTGTCACGGTTGCCTCTTGCCCCAGGACAACCTCTCCTCCAGAAGGACACCAAACCTGGGCTCTTTCCCTGTATTTTGAGAAGGGAATGAACATTGTCTGCGCCCAAAGCCTTGCGTCGTCCCTTGACGGGACGAACGAGCTGGGTTAGCACGACAGATCGACCGCAAGAGCCCTTTCCCCATCTTTCCGGCCTCCACCGTCCCGTTGCCGGGGCAGTGTTTCCAAGAAAGACTCAATCTCTCCGCTTCTCCACCGTCTACAAACCGTGGAGACACGTTGGCCGCGCCCCTTCCTGAGTTATACCCCTTGAAAGGGGTAGAAACAGACTGGGTGAGGAAAATCAGCTCGATACCCGAGTGGTTGACCCCTTTCCTCCCTTCAGACACTTCCCCTTGGACGTCCCACTGTGCGGGACTTCCTTCATCTTCACGGTCACCCCTTCCCCAGCTCTGGGAGGGTTCCGATCCGCTTCCCCATCAAC
>JAUBNZ010001587.1:0-11018 GCA_032355485.1 Bonnemaisonia californica | reverse complement strand
AACTTACAACTCGATTGTGGAACCGGATCCGCAGCGGCCTGCCCAACCACCCTTCCGTTGCCGGAAGGGCGTTGACAAGCTTAGTTCTCGGATCGCGCTACGTCTGGCTTGCGGTCCTCGCCCCACATCGCGCCACACTGCCTTACCCATTGTACTAAACCTGGTACAGTGGTAGCTTGACCTGTGCACCCCCTTGCAAAGTTTCCCACGACACCGCCTTGCGTACCGTTCCATAAGGAAGAGCGGTACGACATCTTCCTGCTACGTTTTCCCCGAATCTCTGCCCACGAACACTCCTGTACGTGGCTCGGAAGACCCATCTTACCCTACATTTCCTCTGCAGGAAAAGTAGGGGATAGAGACACCAGAGCTAGAACCTTGGGTCTTCCCATCTCCGGCTCGCCGACGAGAGACCTCCCGCATACCCCTCACCCCCAGAACTTCCCAGGCCTGGAAGCCAAGGAAATAAAACATCTACCGACCCACCGCTACCGGCTACTAGGGACACTAGTATCCAGAGGGTGTCCAGGCACTTTCTGTAAACACTAAAGTGATGCTTCAGTCTTGGTTGGGGGATAGTGTGGCACTAAAACCACTCCTACCAGCCAAGGAATCGACTAAGTGTCCACGAGAACAACCTCAAGCTCTAGCGAAAGCTACATGACATCACAGTTGACAAAGCACACCCATATGGCAGTGGTGGGCAACCTGCGGGCGCGTACGAAACCGTATGTTAGCTTACAGTAGCAATTCGACACCCTTCAGTGTTGCATCGGTGCCCCTGTAATTGCGCAGGTGGTCAGCCCAGCTCCTGACAGTAAACGGCCAGTACTAGTCAGTATTAGAGTCCGGGACTCTTCCTACTCAATATCCAGCGGGCTTCACCTTCTGGCTGATTACTTAAGGCATGAAGGAACCACCAATCAATCGAAGTCTCTGCTCCGCGCTTAGCTTGCACCTGCGGTCACTCGAGGGTTCTATTATTGGGTTTGCACCCCCAAATAGCGCTTTCACGCCCGTTTCCGTAACAATTCAGCTAACCCCGTGCGGCGCTGTTTGCTCCCGACGCATTCCCCTTATTCGTCACCGACTGTACCAGGAACACCGATCCTCCGCCTGGAACGGTGCACCTGCGGCTCGTGGAACTTACACTCCACTTCAGCGCCCGTGAGTCTCTTCATTGAGCCTCCTCAATCACTCTCGTGAACATTCCTCCCTCCTTAATCCCATCTGTTCTTGTAAGCTTTACAAAGCTACCGGTCCCACCAAAGGACAGTTCCATAGCAACCCCATGCGGTGGTTCCTGCTTGGTCTAATACAGGGCCTTTGGTCCTGCAATTATGTCCGCAAGGCACATGAAGGCAGCATTCCCGTGAAGGTGAGGGTGCCAAAGTTCGCTCGTACCCATATGTGGCGGAGTGTTCACGTGTCGCAGTTTCTGACTTATTCTTCGACGGAGCATCTTTACTTCTTCACACCTCGCGTGGTGTTAGGCACGTTACGCACATTTTTCGTCCTTATGCGTTGGCATTTGGACCCTTCTACTGTTGAGGTGGAAGTACAATATCCCTCTATTCTGAGGTGAGAAATGCGTTGCGGTTTATTGACCTCTTCTTAATCAAGGTGGCCTTACTTTTCCACACCTTACAAGGCGTGATGCAGGTTATGCCCATTTCTCTATGGGTGCATCCCTAGATGTGCTACAACCTTTCCTTCTCTTTGGAAATTATGGAATACCAACACACTTGAGGTGTTGACTGTCCGCCTCATTTTTCTTGGGCGTATGCGTAGAGGCCCGTATTTTAGATTCCTCGCTCAGCCTTCTCTTATGAAGAGAGAACTTATTTGCCGACGTGACACTCCGCCGGATCAAGGGTGAGCGACCCGCGAGCTGATCCGAACTTGCATACCAGCAATCTGGCCCTCTCAGATGAGGAACCTCTGGTATTGGTACGGGTTCTCCCTCTAAAGTCCGCACCTTTTTTAGTGTTCACATCACTCGAGATGTGTTGGCATTACCAACTCAACGTTGTTGGTGGAGTGTAAAAGCACCTAGAGAGGTTAGCATGCTTCATGCTGTACCAATGCGCGTAGCACGTCTAGCGCGTTTCTGTACTCGCTTCCAGTAGCTGGAAGTCAACTCGATCGGGGCCTGTTCAGCTAAGGTCCATGTAGGATCAGTTTACCCCTCTCAGGAAATGAGGTACTACTCTTGCTTATCTTCGTCATCATGTACTTGATGCTGGAGGTGCAATATTACTTTCCTCCTGGCTTGCTGTAACATCCCTACCTTAATGAGGTGGGGCTGCCGTAAATTGGTCCTTACTGACATTTTCCGATATTCTATCTCTGTTGATGCGTAATTTGTGCTCCCCAGATTCTTTTCGCAGAAGAGCCCTTGTATATTACGACCCTTCTTTGAATCCTCAGATTCTGTGTGTCAAGGTAGAAATTTCCCCCGCTACGATATGGTTATTGAATTCCTTGACTCAACGGTCGCAGTGGCGATTTTATCACGACTGCGATTTCAGTAATCGTCCTCTACGGCCCCCTATACGTGAAGACAATAGTGAAAAAGATTCACTCCTTGTAAGGGCCAGTGGTTGAGGCCTCTTTCTCACAGAGTAGTTAACAGGAAAATGCATTTTGCAGAGGTCGACTAAGGATAAAGTCGAACGGTGCTGCTCCCGTACTCAGGTGTACATGGGTGTTGTATGCGAACGATAACGCATTTGCATATGTGTCCCAATCGGTTTGGTTTTCGTTTAAGTAGTTCCTCACCATCGAGAGGAATGTTGAGTTGAATCTCTCCACTTTCGCATTCGTCTGGGGATGATATGTGGAGATGAAAACATTATGTGTGCCTAACTGAACGCCCACTGACTGAAAGAGACAGGAAGCGAACTGGGGCCCAATGTCCAAGAGAATGTTCTTTGGTGGCCCATTCTTGAATACCGAATGAATACAAAATTCCACCGCCATGTGATAAGCGCTGATGGTCCTTATTGGTACCAGTTGAATTTATTTTATCAACCTACTTGACTTCAAAAGTATACGTCTGTTACTTTTGTACTTTTTCAGTAGCGGACCTGACATGTCAATTGGCCACTTCCTCTAGTAGCCTCATTGCTGGGAACAGTTTCATATCGTTGGTTCTGTTTCTGAGGCGCATCCTATTCATCGGGCAAGTGGCGCAGTCCGGAATCTTAACCGCTATAACTGCAGTCATTTATGGCCAGTAGTACTTAAGCCTCATCGTGAGGAACATTCGCGTTTGGCCCAGGCTCCGTTAAGCATCGTTCATACGATCTCTTCACACACTTAACGCTCTTCCCATTCAGAGAAGACGGATGGGGGCTAATTCCTTCTTCTGCAACGCACTGGCGGCAACCCTGCCGCCGTTGGAATTCGAAGAAGAATGAATCTCACCCCATTTCACTACTTTCGTACCGGATTTTCCAAAGAAATACATTGCTCAGTACAATACTGCACGACAAGCGACTGTTACAGAAGTGCTTGGAGGATCAATTGTGCAAGGTGGAATTTGAAAGGCTCTCATACCTCCGAAATTGCCAAGGAGCACTTTGGCCATCAGACTTCATTATAATCTGTGATGTACTTACCGATGCGGGCGCGCGGAAGATGAAGGGTGTGCTGCAAGATCCGCAAAATTATTTGTGCTACCTTCCACGTACCTTGGAGGCGATTGGTACATGAGGCAGCATATGCAGGACATCATTACCAATTCCAACAAGCTCAGTCTCTTCGGAATCTTCTTTGGGGTCATGTGCAACTCAAAGTGGCCTGAAGTTGCAGAATCGCCTCTCCCAAGTCAGTTGCATCAGGACAGACCGGACCTCACTGCACGGGTATTCAAGGTGAGAGCTACACGCAGTTATGGATGTGGTTGTGAGGCAAGAGTAGTGCCGAAAAGATATCGCATACATTCGGGTCGTGGAATTCCAGAAGATGAGGCTTCCGCAATTCCCATGCCATGGATATACTCGACAGGTACTCTAGGGAAGGGCCTCGGGATCCCGTCAATGTGGAAAGCCTCATTTCGGCAGGGCTGCCTCCGGAATCCGCCGATGGGAGATTGAGCGAATTGGTCCTGAAGCACATGATACGGGGACCCCTCGGCTCAGTGAGTACAGGTTCTCCCTGTATGCGAAGTGGAAACTGTGGTAAGAGGTTCCCCAAAGAATTCAGATGTGACACTGGCATTCTCGAGGACCATTAATTCCTGCTCTACAATAGAACAGCTCCAGAAGATCGTTGAAATACTACTACCAAACAAGGCGGAGTGAACCGTAGGATTCAATACTTGCAGGTGGACAACTCTTGGGTCGTTCCGCACTGTCCACAACGCTCACAAATGTTCGAGTGCCATATGAACAAAGAAATCTGCTTTTCCAGAGTTGGCTGTATAAAGTAAATCTTCAGGTATATCTGCAAGGGGCATGAATGCGTAAGAATTGCGTAGTACGAATGATAATTGCCAGAATAGTGGGCAAGCCTCATTAGCTGAAATAATTATAATTACCACTCCCTAAATTCCAAAAACCTCCATAGTTGCAATATTACCCTCCAATGGGTAGAACATTTACTCAGCTCCTACGCGTGGGGCACCGCTGATTCAGTACAAAACCGTTCGCCGCTTGTGGAACCAGTGCAGGTGTGCACCACCCAGATACACGAGCCAATTAAACACCAATACCCAGGTGTAAGCCTAACATCCCGGGGCCTAATCAGGGCTTACCAACTATCCCCATCCTCCCATTTTCAGGAAGTACCCCGTGCGAAGGCTAATACACGGCTGACAGTGCAGCTCCAGACGAAGAATCTGCAGTAGGTTACTATTGGGGGTATCCTTTCATGTTTTTTATATTTGCTTACCTCATTACAGCTACGACTAAGTAATTGAGAGAACTCTGATTAGAGGAGTAGACCCTGAGGGGGGATCGATCATCGATATGCACTGACGAGCACCCTCAAATCTTCCCTTTTCGAAAACCAAGAGTCCCTTGGACGCCCTCTAGATTGAGGTAAACTCGCGCAGCGCTTCGCGTTCTCCCACTCTAGGGACAAAACGGACGTTGTTATCTACTGGCTCTACATAGCCCGTTCCATTCGAAAGCCCTCTAAGGTGAGGTATTCCCTTTCTGTCCGGTTCTGCTCCAATGAAAGTGATACATCTAGCCCTCTGAACCCGTCGGGCTAGGCAGACCTTTGACTGACCACTCTAGATCAAAGGATCGTCCTCCTCGCGGAGAGAGTTCCTGCGACTAACTCGCGTACGCTCCAAAACTCTGGAGGCCCCGAACCAGGTTAGTTACGCAGCTCTAGCTCCTGCGACCATCCCTTTGGCCCCTAAACCCTACTGTAGGGGCTCTCTCTGCGTGAGAGCCCTACCATCTCTACCGGTTTTATAATCCTTTCCTCCGAGAGGAGTCTGCGGAAACTCGATTGCTCTACGTCTACTTACCCGATTAGAAAGGCGGACTATCCCTTGCTGCTGTAGCTCAGCTCACCGCACCAGCGGCGAGATCCCAGCAACAAAGGCAGGGAGTGTGATCTCTAGTCTCCCAACACACTCGCCTGTTCTCGTGGTTGTCTTTGACGACTCCATCTGGAGGAGTCTTCTGCCAACGTTTCATTTTACCGGAAGACTAGGGACACCTGTAGCCTCTCTTGACCTCCAGAGAGGGGGTAATACTACATTAGTATCCTGACCTAGAACCAACATGTCACCTAGAATGGAGGGTACTGGAAAGAGAATCGCTGATGCATCAGCCGAAGCTGGAAGGAAATCCACTCCAGCAGGAGACGCTCCTGTCCTAGACACTTTCCCTCAAGATCCACAGGGGAGCCTCATAGATAAAATTCGTACCTATCTTTTGTCGTCCAATTCGAAGTACATGGACGAGCGCATGGAGCCTTATGCGCAAGCAGGAGAGCTGAAGGATATTTGCAAGCTATCAGCAAAGATACGCAGCTACACTCCGTAATTTCATGACTTTGATGGGCGGGATCCCATAGATCTAATTCGCTTCCTCCGCTAGTTCAAGTAGGCTGCCGATGTAATGGGGGTTAGTGAAGCTACAGCAGTCAAGCTAGTCCCGTTGTTCCTCGGAGGAGAGGAAAACTCATACATGTCTGGTTTTCAGAAGATGGGACCGTTAATCGGTGGAAGGAAGAGGTACCTCGATTGGTCCCATGCAGTCCACACATTATTTACCAGTTATGATATAGATGAATACCTCTCATCTGTTTATAATGAATTCATGCGGATCCAAAAACATCTAACCGAGAATGAGTCTGCCTTCGAGGATCGCCTTCATGGCCTAGCACTCCGTTGTGCGAACGTGTTCACCGAAAGGGACTTCGTGAAGTACTACATCAAGGGAATCCATAGAGGAATCCTAACCACTGTCAGTGTGAGCTTTTCCCGGCACGAGGAGAAGGACCTAGTCGCAATCAAGCAAATGTCGTAAGCCCACGGAGACCCCTCTATGCGGAGATGGACAACGATGGACACAATATGCTCCCAACAAGGGCGTTGGATCGCAAGAAGAAAGCGATGCTGGTAGCGCAACACCAGGCACAGGGGAGATGGTCGGAAACCTCCCCGGATGTCGTGGCGTCAGACCCGCGTCATGAACCCACGAATAAGGTTCTGTTAGTCGATGTTACCCTGCCTGAGTTTGGCAGAACCCCATCCATGGGTAGTGAGGAATCTGTGCAAGGCGCTTTGGCCGTGACGGCAGTTGAACCGATCCCCAAGTTTTCTCCCAGGCAGAACTACTTTGGTGGTACGATGTTCCCCATACATCCTGTAACGTGAACGTGCCTGAGCTGTCGTGACGATGGAAACCTGCCGTAAAACTGCCCGTAGTTACCCTCTATAGTGAGGTCATTCTATGCGTGCATGAACTACGAGTACCAGCAGGGACCGGAACAGGTCCTCTATCGTCAAAAAGGTACTTTTCGTACAACAACTCGTTCAGAGTAGGATAATAGCGGGGAGTTTCGGTAAGACCCAGCGCGGCGGTGGAGTATCAAGGATACCAAAGAAGCCGGAGTCCGAGGAGACCATTACAAAGTTGGTAGGATGTTTTGCTGAATAGCAGATGCTCCTGCCAGAGCAGAGAACCGACCCTCATTGTACAGAGGGTTCGGCCTACAAAAGGGCTGTTGACGTACACGGAACTTCTTCTTCCTCCAACTCATCGTCCAGGAACTAACGAGGGGGGATTTCTTGACGCTATCATCCCGGGAGATGTCCGGTGAGGACTAGTTTGTTTCCAAAAACCAAGGGGCACTTCATCCCGAAGAGGGAAGGAAGTGAGTCTCTGCAGCTGATACTCTAGATTGTATCCGATCTTCGCAGGCATCAAGGTTAGTACACTCCACAACATAGAAGGAATTTCAAAAGGAAAGGCATTTGTATAATGAGAGAGACCTATTACTCCGTCATCTGGTCGCTCGGAATGTCAGTCAAAGACATGAAACCACTACGCATTGAGGTATAAAGGAGTTGTGGTCCCTCCATCATCAACCCTTCCAAGTTACCGCCTGATTGGCCTAAGAAAAAATTTCTTCTGCTTGAAGATCAGGCTTTAGCAGACCCAAATAGCATACCTCTCATCATCATAGAGATGGTTATGTTGAGAGTAAGGTTGGGAGGTAAAACTGTTCTAGTTCGATCATATGTCACCCCGAAACTTGGCGTTCCTGCCATTGTAGGCCCGAGTTACCTTAATATTGTGATACCTTGAGCCTAATTTGGGCCTCTACGAACTGCATCGAGTGCAGCTTGCCAATGGCGCAAGCCAGGTTACTTATTCCGGGAAAGCAATTTAAGATCCTCTTAGCCAACTTCGGCGACAAGAAGTTTCACCTGCCAAAACGGACCATCGTTGAGTATGCGCAGCATATGCCTCTCGCAGTTTTGAAATCTCTCGACCCGAAATCCGCAAGTCCCACGAAGAGAGAGGCTGACCGGAAGCTCGAGGAAGAGATCCACGCAGAGGCCGCGACCTCAACACAAGAGGCCCAGTTACTACTTCCAACCCAAAAAGGGGAAACTCTACTCGAAGAGAAGCAACCGATGAGGAAGAATACTCCAGTACAGGAGGGGTCTGGACTCCCTACTGCTATCCAGAGGAACTAGTTGGAGAGAAAATCAAGTCATGTTAGGGAGAGAGGCTCAATATAGAGCACCTGGACAATGCGATGAAGAAAAAGGTCGCATCCTTGCTATAGAAGCATGAGGAAATGTGGTACGGGTCCCTCGGTGACATCAAAGTCACTTCCCACCAAATACAAACGGTCCCAGGCAAGGGCCCATGTAGACAACTCCCTTATAGAATGGGGTTGCTCCGCACGATAGCGAAAGCAAAGGAAAATTTTCTTGATATTGGATAAGGGCGTCATTGAGCCAGCCTCAAGCGAGTGGGCATGTCCTATCGTACTGGTACAAGAAAAGGATGGAGAGCTAAGTTTCTGTATCGAATAACGTAATTTGAACGAACAGCACACCACCGATGCTTACACTCTTTCTAGAATGGATGGTTGCATCGATTCGCTTGGTGATGCGAAGATCTTCTCGATTCTCGATTGTAATTGAAGTTGCTGGAAACTTCCAGTCCCCGAGGAAGATAAGGACAAGATAACTTTTACGTCTCACATGGGAACCTACAGTTTCATCCGCCTTCCATTCAGCTTGAAGAACGCATCTGTAGCGTTCCATTAGTCGCTACATATGATCCTTGCTGGCATCCGTTGGCATTCATGCCTCATCTACCTTGATGATTTGATAGTTTTCTCACGCTCAGTGGAAGAGCATACCGATCGTGTAGATCGGATATTAACCCTAATACGGCAAGCGGGTCACTCTCAAACTACATAATGCAAGTTGTTCCATCAGTAAGTTGACTAATTAGGTTATGCCATCCTTCCAGGGAATTTGTCCAGAGCTCAGGAGAGCGCGAAGGAAAAATAGAGGCCGCGTTCCCTAAGACGCCGACGCAGATGCCTCCCTTCCTTGGAAGCTCTAATCACTTCTAACGATTTGCGAAGAACGTCTCCAAGAAGGCGCGACTCTTGAAGGACATGCTCAAGATCAGAACGCCTTGCGATGGCTGATGAATGTCGAGCACATGTTGGGACCGCTAGCCAGATGGAGGCTAAGACTGTCCAAGTAAGACTACGTAATATTTTACCGCCCTCAAATGGTGCATCAGATCTCAGACGCCTTTTCCGGCGTACCCACTAAAGGTTTGGGCACCTCACCATTAGAAGATGAGATTCCTTTCATAATGATAGAGGAACACTCCACTGGGGAAGAGGACCTTCACATAGAGGGTAAATTGGGAGTGGACTTCTTCTACCCTTATCGAGCTCGCCACCAAGGCGAAGTAGAAGTCTCGAAAGTAGAAGTAGTGTTCCTCAAAACTCCCATCCTCCCCAGTTTCGAAGCAATACAGCTGTCAGATTGCTTGGAAGAGTAAGGCAACGGAGATTTCTGTAATCAGATATTGAATCGCCAATCTGAGAAGACAGACTCTGCCTTCTTTGAAGACAAGCAAGGCCTGCTTCTCCGACGCACACTCATAGATGGACAAGAACAAATAGCTGTTCCCATGTCACTGAAGCTGCGGCTGCCGACCATGTGTCACCAAAGTGTCCTCGCTTGAAAATCGGGAAAAACCTGTATGTACGACCCCATGAGGTGTTAGTTTTACTGGCCTGAAATGGCCGCTGAAATAGCAGCTACAGTCCGAAACTGCCGAACATGTGCGAAAAATCCCTTAAGCCTCTGCAAGAGGACGAAAAAACTCTGGCAATTTCCTGCGAAGCAGCCACTAGAAGAAGTGGCTGTAGACCTAATTGGTCCTTTACCCTAATCGGACAGTGGGAAGAGACACCTGTTTGTAATTTTGTTTCGCTTCAAGAATCAACGGAACCTGTTTTTTCTTAGGACAATCTCCGCCTGTCACATGGTGTATGCATTTGGCGCCCACTGGGTGTCCAGGTATGGGCCACAAAAGAATATCTTGTCCGACAACGGACCCCAGTTTGCGTCCCGACTCTTTCAGTCCATATGCTTGGAACTACAGACGCAAAAACATTTCACCTCAACGTACCACCCTCCAAAAAGGGGCAGATACATAGGTTCAATCGGACGTTCCTCTCAATGGTGAGGAACTACATTAACGAGAACCAAACCGATTGGGATCCTTACGCCAACGCATTGGCTCATGCGTACAACACGCACATACAACGGTCCACATTGACCACCCTTTTTTACTTGATCCTTAGTCGCCCTCCCCCAATTTTCCCTTCATCATTCCATTAAGAGGTCAACGGGGCAAGGAAACAGGAATTCCTGAGCCGGTTGCCCGCATCGATCTCCTACACGACGGCAGGACTACTTAAGTCGCAAGCCAGATACAAACGGGATTTCGATCGACGCGTCTGCGAAAGCAACAGACACCTGGAAGATGTTGATTATGTCCACCCTGACGCTCCCGAGAAGCCCAAGTCCAAATTAGTACATTTTACAAGCGCCCTATAGGGTGGAGAAGGTATTGGAGCATACAATCCGCATCAAACGAAATGAATTGATGGAGTGTGGCAGTTAGGACAGAGTCTCTGCAGCCCCACGCTCCCTCAGGGATAGCCTGGCGAACACTCAAGTTTTCGAGGAGCCGTCTCACCCTGAGACCGGGACTCTAACTACTATCGTGGAAGCCAATGATATACCCCCAATAGGCGAACCAGACGCCGCAACGCCCTCCAATGGAGACGAATATGTTGTCGAAAAAAATCCTTTGTCAATACGTGGACACAGAATCCACAGCACAGGCGTAGTAACTTATCAAGTCAGAACTATACCCGGATCCTACGTGGACCGAACCCAAGAATGACCCGTCGATTTTACAGTGGCATCACGACACTTGTATCTACTTTCTGTGTGTAACCGAACGACTCAATTTATGTTGCTTACAGTTCTG
>JAUBNZ010001586.1:0-11021 GCA_032355485.1 Bonnemaisonia californica | reverse complement strand
GAGCCAGAGTGCCGAGAAGCAGCCTCAGTACTTCCCAGCCCGGAGGCGACAGGAAATACTTGCTCTCCCACCACACCTACCGGATACTAGAGACACAGTATCCGGAGGGTGCTCAGGCGCTTTCTGTAAATACTACAGGTATGTCGAGGGGCACCGGTTCCTGATCAGGATACACGGCGTCGGTACTGTCGGATAGGCGACCATCGATCGAATACATCTGGACGTTACGCGTAAGGTTCCACTCGGCGGCCGAGAACCGGGCATTCGAAGGTAAATCCGGCATTTAGGAGCGCTGCTCTTCTGTTAACATAGGGAATATCACCATGACGTGCCCGAATATGTGGCAAATATGGCACCGGATAGTGGCCATGCGGGAGGTTTCTGGTGGATCGTTGTAACCCCGCGAGGGGGATAGGAGGCATGGGGGATGAGGTTGGACCCCCACCGGGTAGGGTAGTCCCGGTAGGACTGTCCCCTGCGCGTCGACGGTTCACGGGAGTGGTTGGTGCGAACGTAATAGGTCCATCTCGAGTCCGGCGTGGTGGCATACGAGCCGCTCTGCGTCGGGGAGCCCGAGAGTGGTTGGGGTGTGCTGGCGAGGACCCGGAGAGTGTACGGCGGTGGGCGGTTAGTGGTGAGGTGGGGCGGACGGAATCGGGAATTGTCCCTCCTTGGGGCCTGTTTGAACCGCCAATACCTGTAGTCCGTCGGTCTGTGGCTCCATGACAAGCGCCAATCGCTTGACCATTTGTTTCCCGCTGGGGATGGGGTGGCTCGCGCAATGAGTATCCCCATAACTTTGAGCCATCGCGACCATTTCCCTGAACGTAAGTTGAGGGTTGCGGGACAGCGTGTCCCGCACGAGGCTTGGTGCGTAGTCCTTCAGAACGTCGACAAAGATCGAGACCAAGGCGCGGTCGACAAATGCGTCGCCGCATCGAATTGCCTTTTGCCGAAAGCGGAGGGCAAATTATTCCTCGGTCTCCTTCAACTCCTGGGTTATCTGAGAGAACTCGCGGTATGCATTGGCAACGTCGCCCTTGCGGGCGTACGTTAGGAGGAGCCACTGAACGGCCTCCAGGTATGAGGTGACGGATTCGATGCCCAGGCGGGACCCCGGACTCTTGGCCAACGTAGGTCAAGAATTTCTACCGGGCTTCCCCGTCGAGGAATTAGCCGAGGAGGGGCAGGGCTGAGCCTTCCGAAACGCCCCTTTCGTCGCAGGCGCGTTTGAAGTTCTTCAGAAACGCTAGGATCGCGATCCCGCCCCTGCCTGTGAAGGCTTCGGTCTACATGGAACGACGGACGTGTTTGAACAATTCGGCCAACTCACTCGCAGCGTGTGCGTCGAACGTCGCGTTGATATCTTGGAGACGGTAGGTGCAGTAGCAAAGCGCCTTAGTGAAGAGCTCATTAAGGGGAGTGATCTCGTCGATACCCGGGTAGGCCGTAGAATGGGTGACGCCCTGAACGTTTTTCCTGTCTGGCCCCCGCGGTTTTCATGGTTTTCCGTCATTTTCATGAACTGGGATGGGCCGATCGGATCCGTGGGGCGGAGTGACCAGTGTAGGTCGGTGGGTGCCGGGAGCGTGGTTGGGTCTCCGCGTGACAGCCGGGGGTCATTAGTTTCCGAGACTCCCGTAGTGGACTCCTCGACGGCGCGGGCCACCGCCTGAGGGAGGCATGCTCCTATGGAGAGACGGACCTGGTCCGCGATCTGATTCGGATGGCTGGATAGCGCGTCCGAGACGGCAGCGTCGGCGATCAAGTGGGCCTGCTGCAAAATTCCCGGTACCTCCGCCCGGATCAACTAACGGATATGGTCAGCCGAAACCAGTCCGGGCGACCTGTGAGCGAGTGGGCGGCATATGTCGGTTGCGAAACGGGCGGGTGGCGTGGGAGTGGTGGGGGTTGCCCAAGGACGTATAATGGGGTGCCAGCGTCAATCGCTTTGGTGGAGCAGAGCCCGGGTATGCCATTGGCGGTGCTAGGCCCGCAATGGACGACTACAGCTGTGCCGGGTCCGAGACGTAACCGCCTTATAACGTGCTTTCTGTGCCTGACAGCGGGACGATTCGGGGATCGGCCAGGCGGGGGAGCGGGATCGGTGTCCGCAGGGAGCTGCTGTGCACTCGTACGGGTCCGTTGGGATTGAGGGACCGTAAGGGGGCGGCCGACGCGTCAATGGAAGCCGGGGCTGTGTCGGTAGGCGTCCCCCGAAGGATGCCGTGGACAAGATGGCTGCGGAGGCAACACCGATGAGCGACGGGGCCGGGTTGGCGGATTTGGAAGCCAACGGGGTCGTGACTATGATCGGCGTGCCCCGGCGGACCGCAGCTTTGTGGATCCGAAGGCGAGGTGTCGGGATTGAATGGGTTGAGCCAGGGGTGGCGCCCACGGCGGGCAGCTCGTGCGCCGTCCGGGAGCGCTTCTTGATTGTACATTCCGGCTCCCGGTGAGGGGTAATAGGTCGAGGGGTCCGCCATAGTCGCAAGTCGGTCTGAGTGGTGGGTACTGTAGGACCCAAGGTCCTGTCCTAGACCAAGCAAGAACCGCCGTGAGGTGTTGCTACAGAACTGTCTAGTAGAGCGGCCGGTAGCTTGGTAGAGCTGACAGGTACAGAGGGTGGCAGGGACAGAGGGATTTTCACGAGAATGATTGTAGAGGCTCAACAAAGAGACTCACGCGCTCGGAAGTGGGGTGTAAGGTCCACGAGCCGCGGGTCCACCGATCCAGGCGAAGGATGGATGTTCCTGGCACAATCGGTGACGAGTACGGAGAATGCCTCGTGAGCAAACAGCGACGCGCGGGGTTAGCTGAGTTGTCAAGGAGACGGGCGTGGGAGCGTCAATGGGGTGCAAACCCAATAGTCGAATCCTCGAGGTGACCGCGGAGGCAAGCTAGGCGTGGAGCAGAGAGTAAGCTTGAAGGGTGGTTCCTTGGTGCCTTTAGTGATCGGCCCGCAGGTGAAGCCCTCCGGCTATTAAGTAGGGAGAGGCCCTAATTGTAATGCTGCCTACTGCATGCCATTACTGTCAGGAGCCGGCCTAGGCACCGGTGCCCTGAGAGGTGCAACTTTGCAACATCGAAGGGTGGCGGTGGAGTACTGTAAGCTAGCTTACAGTCTCGTGCGCGCTTGCTCGTTGTCCACGTCTGCCACGTGGCCGTGTGTTGTCCACTGTGTTGTCACGCGCCCATCGCTCGTGCTTGAGGTTGCCCTCGTGGACTCGTGTTCGACTCCTCTAGTTTTCGGGAGTGTGTTTTGTCCCACAAGCCAAATGCAACAGTCCTAGGAACACCCAAGAAGGTATCAAGCCTGTTATTGGATGCATGGGTATGTTTTTAGAGAAAGGAATTAGGGGGGCTGGATGCTAAGATTTTTAAGGATTGGGTCAATATATTTGGGGAAACCAGCAGGGCTAAGTACAGTTCAGGAAACTGGCTTGTTCTTTGTTATGACGACGTGCGATCTCATTTATCTTCAAGTATTATTGAGACTTTAATTTCACAAAAAGTGGTAGTTGTGGCGTTACCAGCACATACCAGCGACAGAATGCAGTCTTTACATGTTTCTGTTATCGGACCGATGAAACATTTCTCCTACCTTGAAGTTAGCAAAATATCCTAGGACCACGTTTTGAAATATGGCAGGCGCGGCAGCCTTGGTCTTTATGAAGTTTTAATATCTATCATAACTGGTTATAACTCATCATGTACGAGGAACAACATAATGAATGGGTTTTGAAAGACTGGTCTATGGCCTCTCAATATCACGGCTACTTGCTCCTCTGGTATTTGTAGTAGTCCATCAGATGACACATTGGTGCCGGGAACGGAAGTGTTTAAAAATGAAGGATTCCATTGTGTTAGACTTCAAAAGGTTTGGGTTCTTTGGTGTTCCAATGAAGTGTGGGTATGTGGACATAACTAGGGGGTTAGAACTAAGTAGAAAAGATTTGCTATCTCTAATGAAGGTTATAGAAGAGAGCAGGCGTGAGGTTAGAGAGCAACGAGAACGGTCGGCTGATTTTACAAGCGCGGAAGAGGATAAAAAGAAAGAAAATCGAAGGATTTTTGCAGAGTAAATACAATATGCAAAAGCTGTATACCCTATAGAGAGATATGGTGTTCCTTTGGTGCTACCACGCGCTTTCAAGGAGCGACGTTTTCACATTCGCTGCATGCTAGTTCGAGAACGTCTAGAACTTGAAGCTGCGCAGCGGTGAGGCAGTGCTTAACAGCTACACTCCTGGAGGGGTGTTAAAAACAGAAACAACCGTTGCCTTCATATAACTTGCTACATCCTGTTCAAACCTACTGTAACTGAATGCAAAAGAATAGAAAGCCCTATCCAGGGGTGTCCCCGACCCCTCGTACTCAAAAATGAATTAATTATGCATTCTGCCAGGCCAAAACACATTCTCCCATATTGATGGCGAAATTCAGCTGTCCCAGTGGGGGTGTCGCAGGAATTATGTGCTATCACGAGTGATTTCATTTTTATGAGCGCCAACGGGATTCGTTAGGGGATTTGTTGCTCAGATTGGTGTACGGACTTTACATGTTTACGTTATTACTTAGGGAAGCATCGAAAAATAATGGAATAAGTGAGAAACGCTGTACTCCTTCTAAACGTTGATTATGAAAAATCGGATTGGCAATGATGAATTGGATAGAAAATAGTTAGGAAATAGATGCAAAAAAGGTGATGGTTGATACCTGTAGAAAGATGCCCGGATATGGCCTTGACCACAGGTTTGGTTTAATTTGCTGTTACTGTATAGTGCCGTCAATAAGCATACGAACGGCTCGAAGAATAGCACTACGGTAAAGTGAAGTAAGATTATATAAAATAAAGATACCTTCTCGGTTGCAATTGACCAGCCAGGAACAATGCAGCAATCTGTTTTTAAAACCTACGATTTGTTAAGGCGCTATTGTAAAACTCTATTTAACGGTGACGATAAATATACGGAAAACGGGGTAAGGATGAAAATATCTTTAGACAAGAGCATAGTCATCACACCATATTTAATTGTAGTACTTAGTTGGACCTCGTTTAGCCAAAGCACATGCAAAGCAGCGGTTATACATGGACCTTAATAGATTACTACGGGTTTCACCTTGGATAGCCTCCCAAGACTCGAGTATGCACTCGATGAGCTCATTTATACCAGAAAATTGCCGCTGGTGCTCATACATTTTCCTTGAAAGTATCCCCCATAAGTTTTCTATGGATGTAGGAGCGTTTGCTGATCCGTCCAATAAAACCACTCTTTCCTCTTCAAACCATTGCAGTACCCTATTGACCCTGTGGATAGCTGCCCCGTCCTGCATAAAAACCCACCCTGGGCCCATTTCTTGCTCTGCAAAAGAGAGTAAAAGGGTCTCCAGAGTATCAATGTACCTATTCTGGTCTTGGTTACCTTCTAAAATCACTAATTCGCACTTCTTTGTCCATCAAAAAGCGCCCCAACCCATCACAGATTCCCTACCTTGCTGGCGTTTACAAAACATCCATTTATCTTTCCTTAAATCATGCCAGTAGTAGACGAAACCGCCTGGCCCATCGAGATTAAACCTCTTCTCGTCGAACTAGACGACATTTAGCCAGTCAGAATGGTTATTTGTGATCTTATCATGGGCCCACGCCTCCCAGGCCTGGACATGTCTGGGAAGAATCATAGGAACCTTTTGCATCCTGTCATACCGTAGTGTAAGGGTGGTGTTGAGTATTCCCGGTACTGTAATGCTCTCAAAAGGCAATTGAAATTCCTTAAACATTTCTGTAAAGCTCAGAATTCCCTTGTGAGCCTCTCTGAGCAGGGAACTCTTGTCCGGGGGAGATAAATTAGGTGGCCTTCCGTTGCGATTTTGAACCCCATACTGTTCAGGCGCTTGTAAAAACGTCCATAAAACGTCCTTAGAACTATTTAGCTTTTTCGAATTCCTTTCCATAGGCCACTCAGACTCTCTGAACCATTCGATGTACCCTTTTTCGTCATCGGTCAAAACTTTACCTCGAGGAATGTTATACAACCATAAACTAAGGATTATCAAGGTAAACTATGCCATTAACTAGCTCATATAGTATACTAAGTATTAGAAACGTTTCAATGAAACGGTCTGATTGATGAGTTATCTGCAATTGAATTCGTTGTCCCTATGGTTATGGTCACCCCTAAATATAGTTTTTTTGTAATAGCGCCTTAAAAAATCTTCGGTTTTAAAACAGATACCCGCATTATTCCTGACTGGCCAATTTCAACCGAGAAGGGATCTTTTTTATTTAATCTTACTTCACTTCACTTTAGTCCTAAACTTCGAGGCGTTCGCATACTTATTGGCGGCACTGCAGCTCGGTACTGATGCTGGTGTTCGTTTTGTTCTTGATGATGTGTTGTTATTTTCTGTTCACCACGGGAGACCGGACCCTCTTATACACTTCCGCTTACACTCATAACCACCAGTATGCAAGTTTTGCATGAATGGAGAAATGTTTTTAAAAACAGACAAAAGCATCGGATTCCTCACGTTTATGACGGTTAGATCAGGTGCCTGTTTTAATCCAACTTTTATGGCGTACGGTACAGGGATGCGTAACTATTTATGGAGCGTCTATAAGTATAAAAAACTTTCAAGTAGCGGAAGATATCTTGCCGTTAAAGCTCCCTCAGTACAAATGCGGCTTGAATGCTTAAATGCTAATATCATCTCTAAAAGATTGCAGAGAAGTCGAAAAATCATCGCAAACACCCTGCTTGAACCCAAAAGGTACGACACCATCCGTCGCAGAGGCCGTCCTCGCCAAAAGCACAGCACAGGAAAAACGTAAATTGTTCCGAGCGGCATCAGATGGGGCATTAACGGCTAGACTATAGCAGAAGTTGCTCTCATTGCCCATTTCTGTAATCCATACATGTTCTTACCTCAGCTCTAACTCCAACTTGAAGTACAAGAAGGCTATCCGAGCGCCGATGTTGACTCCAATTCACAAAGAAAGTAGAAAAAGTGGGGTCCTCGGAATGTTGGATGGAACAAGATGCATTGGGGTCTTTTGGTGTTCCCTGATGAGAAAGAGTCAACATAGACGACCCAAATGGGCTGCATAGCTACTTGAATGACCTCCGTCAGGAGGAGAAGGTTCTTTCAATTGGTCAAAATGGTGGAGGTGGGGTGATGGTTTGGGGTGCCTTTTCTGTTCATGGGAGAGCGAAATTGGTGCTCATGAATGGTCGACAGAAGACTCCTGACTACTTAAAGACAATGGAGAATCATTTACTACTTTACGATAAAGAAATGATGCCTCTACGTTGCCAATATCAGCAAGGTAACACACCCATTCGTGTCAGTGGTGAAGCCCAGGCTTAGTTTGAGGAAGAAAATATCAAACTGATGACGTGGCATTCGCGCTCCCCCACCCTCAACCCCATAGAGAACCTGTGCGGATGGATGGCGCGCGAAGTGTATGCCTCTAACCGTCAATTCAAGGACAAAAAAGAGCTCACCGACAGCGTAATGGAGCCTTGGGACTTAATCCCGCAAAGCTAGATTGAAAAGCTTGTTCTTTACATGAGGAGCCGAGCTTTAGAGGTCCTAGAATGTCAGGGAGGCTGCAAACACTATTGAGTAGAGCAGAGAGGTCAAAAAAGCGAGATATGGTCCACTACTTGAAAGTGTTTTATACTTATAGACGCCCTTAAATAGGTATGCATCCCTGTACCGTAGGCCATAAAGGTTCGATTAAAGCAGAAACCTGATCTAACCGTTATAAACGCTGAGAAATCCGATGCTGTTATCCGTGTCTAAAACCATTATCCGTTCATGCAAAAATTGCATATTGGGGGAGGGTTCGTAGTTATAAGCGGCAGTGTACTAATTCTAGATTCTATCCCATTGTGGAACTCACGACTCGACAGGATTCGTGGGACGATAAATTTAGTACATAACATTTGTTCGGGGAATCTGCTAATATGATGATGTGTCCCAGCTGTGATGTCCGATCCGAATTGTTATTGTACGAGTCGTCCGCGTAAGCAGTCATCTGCAGAGTTTCTAAATCGCATTTGGGAAACTTGAGGGAGACGGCCTCCGAAGAATTGAGATGTCTAGGATGCGATTAAGTTCCTTAATACAATCTGTAGAGAACTTCTGCTCGGTTCCTGGAGACGACATAGATATTGCACATGCAATATCTGGTCTAGTGTTCATGAACCATGTGGGTCTAGCTCGCAGTGAACGAAATTCTGCAAAGGTAGAGTTAAGGTCCATTGGCTTAATCCTACGAATGTATTCTGTCTGGGAAAATTCACGTTCTGTGGCAGAATCCCCAATGATGAGAAATACGAACTTTCCTTTCTTTGGGGCTTTCGTGTCGAAAGTTGAATCTGTCACATCCTTGCTTTCGATTTTGAATTCCTTACTTAACCCTCTGAGTATGTCATCTACGTATATTCCAGATAAACGTACATGCTTCTTCCCAATGCGTTTGAATAAGTGTGCTAAGTCCCCTGTGGCTTGTGACATTCTGAGATCTCCTATGTGGTTGTCTACAAGAGTTTCTCCCCAGTAATCTCCTGCGTCTCGTATACCATAGAGTGGTTTTAATACATGAAGAAGGTCGTTCTTATCGAGTTCAAGAACGTCAGGTCTTAAGAAGATTTTCCGCTTCAGGTTGCAGGTGGATTGAAGGTACGCTTGATTTATATTTGTAGACCAGATGTCAAATCTGAGGATGGAGGCTAAATCCATGATTGCCCTAATGGAAGAGTTCTTGAGGGTTGTGGAATTTTGAACGTTTGTCTTCTTGTCACGATCGTGATGTTCTCCAAGTACGAATCGTGCTTTTAGAACTTCCTCTTCAATTCGGTATCATTTTATGGTCAAACTGAAACGAGATGGTACGATGTATGGCCTATTGCCAATCTCTTCCCTAAGAACAATCTTGAATGTTCCTCTGTCGATCAAATCTTCGATTTCCTTACGCTTTGCATTGTCGAAGGGGGTTTCGCAAGGATCCCCTTTTCCGATGATATCACTGTAGAAAACTTGCGAACTTTTATAGTAAAGTAGGTGCTTGATAGATGGAAATGTTGCTGGTTCGACAATAGAACGGTTAAAGCTCTTAGATCCTGTCTGCTTTCCGAAGTTAAAGTGTACTTTCTTTCCTTCAAAATGAACCACGATGTGAGGTCCAGTCCATTAACGAAGGTTCTTGCGATGAACATACACAGGTTGACCAGGTGAGTAGTTTTGATCAGCTGCAGGTGGATTCTTCTTCCGCATAGAACGGTCGATAATAGTACTGTTTACCATTCTAGAAAATTCTTTCTTTGCGGCATCCATGGATTCCATGCGTTCTTCTTGTTTCCGTGAAAGGTGTCGAATTTCTGGTGTCCTGGGCAGGGTACCAAAAACTAACAAAGCGGCAACTACACCCTTCGGACCTGCTGTGTCCTTCATGCCTTTGAAAGAGAGGGATAGTGCTACCTCTGAGTGGATATCTGGGTGATCTATTTCAGCTTTTAAGCATATTCTTCGGAGCATCGCATGATACATTTCTCCTGCTCCCTGAGAGTAGTTAGATTCTGTTTCAGTATGTCTCAGATCGATTTGGGCAGTATGGCAGTTAGACTTCCATTATTCCGATAGAAAAATGGACCTTGCTCCGAGAAGATGCTTTCTGGGAAACCAAAGTAGATGTTGGCCCAGGTATTTAGGAAGGTGTTCCATATCTTGGAGGTGTCCTGACTTGGTAGGAATTTCGCAGCACTGAAGTTCGTCCCAGAATCAACTTTATTGTAGTACTCCGGATGGGGGGTACTACAGTTATGGTGATGACCCTTCACGGGGAAGGGTCTTCAACACCCTTCCACCCGCCCAATTGGAATGAAGTAAGGCGGTTAGATGGGATTTAAATGATTTGGCCACGTTAGACCTCTCGCCCTTTGGACCAAGAGGGTCAAGGGTATTTTAGTTGGATAGGTGGCCCTGTAATCACCCCTTAAGAACGCGGTGGTAGGATGGATGGTGGTGATATAAAGTACTAATTTTTGGAAAAGGTATGAGAAGGGGTTGGATCGGTTGGTAACCGAAGGGATACTATCACTATAAGAACCCACCCCTCCCTGTAAGGGGAGGGGTGTACTGGTTGAGCATTACTGTAAGCCCTGTAAGCACTCGAAGCGGGTTGGCAGGGAGGGTATACAATCATAACAACCCCACTGCTGCTGTATCGAGGTGGATTGATGTCATTGGCCGAGGATAAGGGGCTCCCAACCACCATCTCTCATAAGAGGGTACTGGGTAACCCATCAATATCCTACCCATTGAAATGGGTAAGATAAGGGGCCTGCAACTGCCACCTCTACGGATGGTCCAAATTTTGCTTATTTCTAACGAGATAGCAAATCGGCCACCCGACGTGGGTGACCGAAGAATCTTGAGCCACCCAATAGTCCTCAGCGGGCTTCGAGACAGGCCGCTGATGGGCTGAGTGAGGCTATGGTGTATTTTTTATGTAGAAATAATTTAAGGGGTTAATAATCTAAAAGCCGCGTATAAATATCACTCCGCCTATCGGAGTGACCCTAGGAATAAACGGGTACGCGAATTCCCCCCGGAAACTGAGTTTCTTGTGAAACTTTCCCCGCGGCTATCTCTGAGTTCTCCCCGACGCTGGGAGAAACATAATATGTTAGCTCGTCCCCGTTGCTCTCCGAGACTCGCGTACCATCCTCTCGACCCGTCGCCTCGTCGTCCCACTTGTGGGACGATTCAACTGTCACGGTCGCTCTTGCCCCAGGACAACCTGTCCTCCAGGAGGCCACTAAACCTCGGCTCCTTCTCTGTCTTGTGACAAGGGAAGGAAACTTTTCTGCGCCCAAAGCCTTGCGTCGTCCCCTAAGGGGACGAACGAGCTGGGTTAGCACGACAGACCGACCTGAGAGCCCTTTCCCCATCTTTCCGGCCTCCACCATCCCGTTGCCGGGACAGTGTGTCCAAGAAAGACTCAACCTCTC
>JAUBNZ010001585.1:0-11028 GCA_032355485.1 Bonnemaisonia californica | reverse complement strand
AACGGGAGGAGGTACAGCAGGGACCACCGCGACGGGGAGCGTAGTCACTCCGGCCGAGGCTGCTGCACCGGCACAGCAGGGCTCGCGCCCAGCCGTGTCGGCATAACGAACCAATCAAAATCTCGGAAATACCGACAGTCTAGATTACACGGTTTTCAGGATATTTTCTGGAAATTCGCCCTGACTCTGAAATTCGCCCTGTCTCTGGAAATGTATTCAACATATTTTGAGTTTGGCTCTTCCTCGACTCCTGTACGACTTTTTTAATTTTGGCTTTGCGATGAATTGCAACAGATTTTAAATCTGATTGGATTTCGGGCCAGTACTCAATTGTGTTCGAAAAGTGAGTTGAACTCATTTTGCACTGATCCACTGGTATTGAACTATTTTCTGACAAATGTTCTCTACAGTGGCCCGGTGTAAGCGCGCTGCGAACGACCCACCGGTAATTCAAGAAAGGAGATTGGCTAAAAGAGCGGCCGAAGAACGGCGACTGGCCGACCAAGCGGAACGTGGGCAGCGATTGGCCAATAAAGCTGCCGACGGCGAACCATCTGCAGGCGAGTGCAGAGACTCAAGCGACTCAAGCGAATCAGAGGCCCGCCCCACACCCTCCAACAGCACTGCTGGACCCTCTACACCTCTACCATCGAGATCTACTGGACCTACTGAACGCGAGCCGCAGTTGATGCCCCACGGCGCCTCAATTCATACATCTAGGGTAGCACAGGACCGGGTTACTAAGCAACGAAAGCGCAAATCCCCTTCTGTACTCTGGCACTGCGACACGTGCGATAGATCATTCTCTGATAGGTATCAATTGCAGCAGAATTGCGCAGCACTGCCACACAAGAAGAGAATTGAAGCTAAGTTAGCACGCAGAGGCGCTTACAGCTGTAAGACTTGCAACCTACAATTCCCTACTCAACGCCTTTCGGAAATTCATTTATTTTCTAGAAAGCATATTGCAAAAACCCGCCAATTGAGTGACGACAAAAAGTTAGCGAAATTGAACAATTAAAACGTTGAGAATTATGTTGCTGCTGTAATCAACTACAAACGTTTTAAATTACAACCAGGAAAATTATAAACGGTTATTACAGATTGTCACTGCGCTACTCTGTCTTCAATTTTTTGCACTGAAATTGGACCAGAACTGGATATCGCTCTATGGCGCCAACACTGGCAAGTGTCCGGGCTAATCTAAGGGATTTTAGTACGGTTGCTGACATTCAGATCGGGATCAATTCTGCACTTGCATTATGCATCAATGCAAAACCTCAACCAAGCGGCGAAGAAGCAATCAGTGTCTTACGGAAAGACCTCCCTCCTGAATTCCTGTATTCAGAAGATGTACTGAATGGTCCACACACCCTACATCGAATACTGAGAGATTAATTGATTCTTCAAGGTGACCAGTACACTCCGCACAAGAAAAACAATGGTGTGATCTTAGGACTACCTACTATGCTCTACACTCAGGATTGCGATATTGAATTCTCATTCACAGCTGTGAAATCAATAGGTTCTATGGTCACACCTAAGACCTCGAATATCCAAGAGACGCGAACTACCACTTTAGTGCAAGCTACTCCCACATATGATCCGTCCGGAAAGTTGGAACACAATATTGCTACAAGGTTCAAGGTCAATGATAATTTCACAGGTAAACTTGGGGAGGACGTAACAGAGCATGTAAACAACTATCTATACGCTGCTAAAGACTACAAAATGGATCCTGCACAGAAGTTTCAGTTCTTCCATCACATCTTCGAAGGGGAAGCACAACGATTCTATCGTTAGAAAGTACTTGCTCCTCAGGATGCTTTTCAAGTGCCTGTCAGATGATTTAAGAAGAGTTTAACAGCTTGGCCAGGCAGAACAAAGTACGCATACATCTGCAAAAGCTAAGACCCAACCACATTGTTAAGAATCGAAAACTGCTCTGTCGCGGAAGGGTTAGAAGAGCTCAGAGAGAATATCACAAAGTTCTCTCCTCAAGGACCACATACACATCGGACTGAGGAAGACAAAGTGGAATATCTCTACAAAGCAGTTGTTGGTGCGAACTGGGCTAAAGTACCTCTTTCGAACTCTCAAGAAGCAAGCCCACCGTGGGATTTTCAACAGCTCTATACTACGTTGGATGCCGCATGGCTACAGGAGAAAGAAGAATTCGAAGCAAGACAGCGAGACGGAAGAGACCATGGAAGGCACGAGACTTAATCCAGCGGACAAGTCTCCGAATTGTACTTTCAAGAACAAGGCAATTATAGAAAACCTAGGAAACCTGGTTCAAAGTCTTCAGCTCCGAAAGGTTACTATGCTAATCCAAAGTCTGGAATATATGACTCTAGTAAGATCTCAACTGGGAGAAACGGCACCGATAGATTTGGAAACACTCGATGCTGTCACAACTGTAGCAGTAAGGACCATTTCATCAAAGACTGTGACAAGCGTCGCAATTAGGCCCAAAATGTCGCCAAGATGATCACTAAGCATCCAGACCACACTAAGCGTATCCTATACGAACTTTGCCTTCAGAAGAATAAGCTATCTTCGAAAATGAAGAAGATGAAATGTACAACGCATTCTTCATGGAAGAAAATATTGAATCGGATAATGAAGAAGACCAGCTGCAAGAAGATTCCAAATCTTTTTACAATAAAACAAATTCTCAGAACTCATTTGAGCAAGCAGACCCTGAAGATTTTTAGACGGAGGCATTAGTCTCCACTATCGTTTATCTGGCAAAATAATCAATTCTGTCCTCCACGAAAAACGGTGGAATTCTAAGCGCAATAGAAGATCAAACCTTAGTCGAATTTCTAGAAAGATGATCAGATCAATGAAGATAACACGGAAAGTTTACGTTGTTTTCTACTAGAAAGGAGTTAAATCATGTATGAAATCTGAACACAATCGCAACAAAGTTTCAAAACTCGCGAAGTGGCAAGGTGCTTGTTTAGACACAGGGACCCAACGAAAAGTTAATGGAAAACCTCAAGCGAAAGCATACTGCAGATGCATTGGAGAAAAATTCAGAACTCGCAGAAGCGACAATTCATATCGATTTGGAGAAGACGCCCAAAAATCCCTTGGATCTATTGTCATTAGAGTCCCTTCTCCTGGTGGAAGTTTCATTGATCTGAAAGTGGACGTAGTTCCTGCAGATGTACCTTTCCTTATAGGCTTGAACGTATTGGAAAAATTCGCAATGACGGTAGACACCATCGAAAATGTCCTTAAATGCACAGCTTCAAAATGGAAAATACCTGTACGTCGAAAGCTACGACACGTCTATCTTGAATGGAAGCAGTAGAACAATGCCTTATTCACAAAAGGCGAACTCATCAAACTGCACCGCAGATTTACACACCCATAATGTGGTAAACTTCTGAATTTGATGAAACGAGCTCGTCCGGAAGATATGAAAGAAGACACTAAAAAGATCATCAAGACTATTTCGCAAGCATGTGATACATTCCAAAGAACTGGACCAATTCCAGTAAGTTTCAAGGCATCCTTACCCTCAGAAGAAGGCCTAGTTTTCGGGAACGAACTATCAATTGATTTGATGTTTCTCGATGGAAAGTCTGTTCTACATGTTGTAGATACCGCCACACGTTTTTCATTTGCGGCATTCCTGGACTCACATGGTTCTACATTTGGCCAGAAAGTTGAAGGAGTCTGGTTGGTACTATTAGATTGCTGGTGTACCATGTATACTGGTTATCCGAATCGAATTCGAACAGATTATGGTTCCATATTTACATCTCCAAGGTGGAAAGAGCTAACGAACGAAAACGGAATCCAAGTCAGGATATCCTGCATCGAAGCTAACAACTCATTAGGAATCGGTGAAAGGCTCCATGATCCGTTAATGCGAATTTTCGTAAAGGTTCGAAAGAATTTCCCTCAGTTAAGTGAACACATAGCTCTTCAACTGTCATTGAAAGCAATAAATGACACAATAGGAGAAAATGGACTGTTTCCATCCCTACTTGTATTTAGTATCATCCCTACTATTATTTAGTACCATCCCTAGATTCGCAATCATCAGCAGCCATATCCCAGCTCAACGCGAAAGAATGGATGCTTTAGAATTGGCTCGAAAAGAGATGAAAACTATCATTGCCAAAAGAAGAATTCTGACTGCGCTCACTAAGAATGTTCCTGTAGCTTCTGATCGAACTTACCCGATTGATGACGAAGTACTCGTCTATAGGGAAAAATAGAAGGAGTGAATTGGACAATACAAAGTTTTGTTTGTAGACGGGAACATGATAAAAGCCCAGAATACTAACAGAAGTTATGAAGGAACTTTCAGTACACAGCAAGGTAAGCCTTATCTGCAAGACTCACAAGGGATTGAGTCAGAGAACCAGAATAAAAGCGCCTTGCACGTAATGTTAGATTCTTTTAGATCTAATTCGACAAGTCCCTATTCAGTACAACTTACAGAGGTGATCAAGCCAGCAGATCCACGTGAAGCTAAACTCCATGAAGCTAAACAAAATCAATCAAAAGAAATCAAAGGCCTAATTGATAGCGGAACGTGGAAAATTGTAATGAAAAACGAAGTTCCGGAGGGATCTAACGTACTTGGAGGAAGCTTCGTTCTTTCCATCAAAGATTCTGGTACGAAAAGAGAAACTTGGAAAGCTCGGTATGTGGTTCAAGGCTATAGCGACAATATGAAGACTTCATTAGTCCATGACACATCTACAGATAAGCAACAGTCCACTAGAATTCTTCTTGGACTCGCATCAATCTATGGGTTCAGACTATTCTCTACTGTTGCCACCCGAGCATATCTGCAAAGTGCCGAAAAACGCAAACGGGACGTATAAATCAAACCTTCCAAAGACTTCGGATTCAGTTCAGAACTGGTCTTGGAACTTCTTAAGACATTTTATGGACTTCCGGAAAGCAGATACTGTAGGGGAAAACAATTTCAGATCATCTATTAGAAAACCTCGGTATAATGAAAACCGCATTGGATGGTTCTTTCTTCTTCAAAATATCCAAAGGCTGGATTTCAGGACTTTGCGCCACATACGTCGACGATCAACTCCAAGCGGGAGACAGGTCATTCTCCAAGCTATCCGAAAGGACAGAAGAAAAGTTTCAAAGCAGAAAACGTGAATGGGGCAATTTCCAATTCGCCTTGTCGAGATCGAAACCAAAAAAGGAGAATTTCGAGTACATCAAAAGCGTTACGTTAGCAAGTAGGAAAATGGAAAAGGGGGCTTCATTCAAGGAATTCCGATCTCTGAGAGCACAACTAGCATTGGTTACCCTAACAAGGCCAGATATTGCTTGTGCTGGAGCACAATCAGCTCAGGTTACTGATAATATGTTTGAATTTGATGCATACAAGTACACCAAAACGCTTAATGTCGTTATAACCCACTTAGTGAAAACTTTACCCTTCCTCTTCGATATCCTCGAATAGACGCAAATTCTCTCAGACTACAATTTTACTCTGATGCTTCATTTGGAAACAACTTAGATGGCTCACCCCAACTATGATACATCATTCCTCTTAGATAATTACAACAGAATTCAAGCACTATACTGGTCATCACATAAGTCCAAAGGAGTTAAGTGATCTTTCTTAGGAAGCGAGACTATGGAATTACAAGATGCATTCAACATGGCCTTCGAATTGAATCATTATCTAGAGAAGATGCTGCGGATGAAAATACCCATCATCAGTCTCACCGACAGTCTTTCACTATTCGACTTAATCACAAAAGCACCAAATACTGCTGAAAAACGTCTAAAATCGATCTCTAAACAGTCAAGAGCGCGTACTCCTCTCTTCTCAAGATGTAGAGAAGATAGGTTTCATCCGAACTCAGTGCAATCCTGCTGATTCATTGAGTAAGCCATCTCATTGTCCAATCATGCTGGCCATTTTAGAGACTTCAGCTTTATCTCATCCCATCGAACAATGGGTAGATAGATCTTTCTCTGGCAATTGATATCTGTCAAGGGAAAAACGTTTCGGGAATGTTAGAATCTAAGACGATAACAAAGGCCCATATTCTCTATGAGAATTATCCCGCACAGTAGTTACGTTCTATTTCTAGTATATCTTGAAATCGGTACCAACGTTAGGTACTGTACCTCTAAACCTTTACACTATTCACTGATGGATGAACTAGAAACAGCTTGGCGCCCATTATCGGCACTGTATGTGCCGAAGGTGCTGACTACTGCTACTATCCGACCTATTCGGCCACAACAGTGTAGCAATTGAAGGGATGGAAGGTATTTCGGCTAGAACAGCTAGATAGGACTAACTAGGAAGGACTATTGTCTGCCCAAATGGCCATTACGGCAAGACTTCGGCTAGTTTATGGTAGATAGTTCGTTTATGGTGTGATTAGGCTACTTTGACTCACCTAGCTAAGTTGTATAAGAAAGAACAAGTCGGCGGAATAGCTGCCGACCTTCTAGAAAGCAATAAGAACAGAAAAGACGACTAAACATCAACTACCGCGACACTAACCCCTTGTTTGTTTGCGCCCGACTTTCCCTTCACCAGCATACTGGTAGGAGAGCCGGTAATCATATCCGCCTTTTTGGCAACTGCGTTGACCTCTCAGAAAGAGGTATCATAACGAACCAATCAAAATCTCGGAAATACAGGCTACTAACCTGCCCCAAATATTTACAGGTTTTATCTGTAGGATTCAACTCCATTATTTTAGATGGAAAAGACAGACAAGCCATCCATCATGAATGGCTTGTCTATTCTCTTAGAGATAATCTCCTATAGCTGCAAATCATACCCCATGTAATATCAGGGCATACCCTGATACTGTACCTGATCTAAAAAAAAGGCACATTTCCCCCTGATCTCAGAGTTTCCAATGAGTTAAATCTCCTTTTAATGGAGATTAGCGACCCAAAAAAATCTTGCTCAGGGGGACAGATGCAGTTTAGCTGCAAAGAAAGACAGAGCCTCTGTCAGAAAACCAATTCCAAGAATAAAGTCACCTCTCTCAGAGATGTGATTTTATTCATAGCATTTTCAACGGGGACATACCCGGTCGTTATATCATGCTTGGTTTTCTACGATTGCTGGAAGGAAATGCCCTACTAATTTAGGGCGGCAACCTTACTAAATTAGTAATCACACTAGATGGAATTTACGAATTTTCAGCACTTCTCCAAAATGATAAAGAGTTGTCCCTTTGGGAGCACATGTTCCAGACTACCCCTCATAAGCAGGCGGAAATTGCACATGCGTCTGTGCCCCCTGCAAAAGTGTATAGACGTGTAATGGGCATTATTTCCAGTCATGAACAGCAGTTCGAATGCATCACGGAGCTTCGATGCTGTCAGATACTTGTACATACCATCTCATTAAAGCTTTCTATGTGCTGCATGCGTTATTCAAGGAGTACTGTACTGCTGACTACTGTTGACACACCATATGTATTACACACGCGATACTACAGTACGGCATAGTACTTCATATCTGTATGGATATAAATTCATATATTCCAAGCATCCTTCGGAATACCCCGAAATAACACCCCGAAGACAGGAATACAGACCCCGCCATGCAGTTTGGCTACGCTGCTGGCGTGCCAGTGCCTTTATAAACTTATTTTAACTCCGTTCGGCCCTCTCGCTCCCCCGCCGAATTCCCTTTTCCAGCGTCCGTACCCCGCCCACCTCCGCATTTCCTCCTGGAGCCTCCCACAGATCTCGCCACCTGATGCCACGCAGCTCACCGCCCCGCCAGCCCCACTCGCATCCAATCGCCCCGTTCCCGCCCGTCTGACCCCGCCATGAGCCCCTCGCTACCGGAGGGCGTCAAGCGCTCCGGCGTCCCGTTTCTGCTGCCGGACATCGTTACCATCTCGGACCCGACCATCATTCGCAACCTCGCGGCCTCCGAAGACCTGACGCGTGTCGCCGAGGCACAGCTCCCGTTCATCCTCAAGAACTTCTTCCTGTCCACCAAGTACTACTCCCCCGTGGACAAGGAGTTCGTCGCCAGCCTGCTCGGCGACAACCAGAACCAGCGCCCCCGTCGTCGCAAGAATGTCGAGGAGCTGGTCGCGCGCGGGCTCCGCGCGGACCAGATTGCGAAGCTCGTCGAGCTCCTGAAGAGCGATGAGAAGGACTTTCGGAAGATCGAAATCGCCTGCACGAAGATCGTTGCCGACCTAATCCTGCCCATCCCGGCCGGCGAGGAGATGCCGGACGCTGTTGCGAGCGCGAGCTGGTCCACCCTCAAGGAGCCGGCGGATATGGCCAATCCGTTCAAATACCTGCGCGCAAGGGCCGGTCGGGAGAATCTCGAGCGCTACGTGAGGAGCCTGCTGCCCAACGAAGAGCATATCTGTGATTTCATGCAAAACCTTGGCGCGGCGGGCAATGGCTTCGCGAAGGCCATTGTCTCAATGAGGAACATGACGGAATCGGATGTCCATACACATTTCGCTGCCAACCCTGTTGTGGAGTCTGTCATTCGCGTCCCAATCAGAACTACCACGCTGGGTGGGTTGTTCCCAGAAGACAACCCTCTTGTTCCGAACAAGACCATCATCAATTTCAGCATCGCAGAGGCCGCAACCAAAAGTGGTGATGACAAATACCTCTTCGGCGCCGGCATTGACTTCCGGCAATGCCCGTTCAAGGGCCTCTTCTTCTCCACTGTAACGAAGATGCATGAAGAAATGTGAGGTAAGGCTCCCTTGCCTTGCTAGGTAGACACGAAAAAATGCTGTTAAGAAAGAATGTTCCGTAGTTAGGGGGCTCCTGGGTGCCCTGTAACAGGGAGGAACACAAGAACCGGGGAGAAAATAAATATGGTCTCGGATACTACTGTATAGTTATATTATTCAAAAAGTGTTTGGCCATTTAAAAATCAGCGGCATTTATTTTGTTCTCCCGCTCCGTGTTGCCTGCCGTTAAGACAGGCCAGGCCCTTAGCCTGCAGCAGCTCCAGTAACCGTTGCAATGCGGTACAATTAAATTAGTACACCGGTTCCTATATTGTCAAAACCTTTCTACCCGATTAATTTAGATCGTTATCACTCATTGCTCAAATAGAATGTCTCACCGACTTTGCAGGCGTATGTACATGCGTGTGCATGGTTAATTACTCTCGACTTAGGACTTAAGAAAGGTATGCTGACAGAGTTGGTTCATTAGCAGCTTCTAGAGTACTTTATTTCAAGAATATGCTATACAGTACAGTACCTAGCTTCTGCATGTCGTTAACTTGGGGTTTAACTATAGTGAGAAACAGATATTACGACATCGATGACACTGATATGCAGCACTGTAGCTGGGAGGTCTTCTCAGAAGATTTACCTATTGATTATTATCTTTTTTCTTCCAATCTAATGTTCAATGCTTTTAGTGCCTGTGTTTCCGATAGGAAAACAGCTCCATAGCGTAAGATTGGTTCGTCTAGGCATATCCGCGAAGTGGCAGTAATAGATGTAGGGAGCAGCTGTACAGCCGTGCCGACATGGAAGTCAGGCTCTCTTGTGACAGCACATGAAAAGCAGCCATGTCATGATACTGTGCTACTGCAACGACATAAATCGGAATAGATAACAAGGGGGCTGGTACAGTAGCAACATAAAAAGCCTTATTAGGGTAACTTCACAAAAAGAAAGTAAAACGCCGAACTTCAGAAGGAAATTTGTGTTACCATTTATCAGCTCACCTGCTGGGAAGCGAACCAGTGGAGCACAAAGACAATACGCTCTCATGCCCGGCGCAGGGTTTTGTGAGGGTCAGTAATGGAAAACGAGTGGGAAATGACGGAGAAATGGTTCAAGGAAAATCGTGAAGCATAGAGCGGTAGTTGATGGACATTGCAGAAGGGGAAAAGGAAAAAATGTCGCTGTAGTTGGCAAGCAAAGGTGTGTTTCTGGGCTGGGGTTGGCTGGGAAACTGGAAGCATTGCATTTCTAAAGTATTAACTGGTGCCCACGGAGCGAGTCCGAGAAATTGCTTCCATCGAAAAGTTCAGCACCTCGCCATGTGAAGTGTTTGGAGTAGAGTTCGAAAAGGCGCGGGCCATTATTAAGACAAGAGAATATCTTGTCCGACCAGAGAATCTCTCGTCTTTATCAATGCCAATCTATGCGAGCCCCAGCGAGCAAATGCCCGCTGCCGTCAAGACAAGAGATAACATAGCTTGATCGACGGTCGGTCAGAGGCTTCGACTTGAGCTGTTGCACCACCGGGCGTGGCCCGCAATACGAGCCTGGCGGAGGGTAGATTCAGATACGATTATATGTCCTAGATGAAATATGAATGAAAATAGGAAGCCTCTTTTTCGAATGTAATGATAGTATGGCGCGAAAACAACAAGGTCCCAAACTTTAACAAAATGTTTTGTAGTAATAACTCCATGAGCTTCCTCCGACCTCTTCCCAACAATTCCGCGAATTTTCGGACCTACGGTTCGGGTTAGAGCGGCGAAATATTTGAAAAATGTACACACAGGACGGTCTCGGTCGATCATATTTGCGGGCTCATCAGGGCCATCTACTAAGGGTAGCCGTATAGGACACCCGGTTACTATCAAAAATAAATTACAATTAAAAAAAGAAAAAGAACAGCTCATCCGGGCCACGATAGCTTCCTGTGACCGTGAAAGCATAAAGAAAATATCGGGCCATTGGCAACTGCCCCATCGGGCACAATACAGTTCTATTAGACTACAGCCCACACCTTTCTGATTGGGTCTATCATAACCTTATCATAGCCGGTGCGGGGCTCATATCTGTGCTGGATGCCCCTTCCGACTCAGACAGTCAGAAGTTCTGACCTCTCGCTTGGAAATACACTACTACAGTGCAGTGTACAGTATGAAAACGATTTTTCTATATGGGTGCTCCTTAATAAGTTCAAGGGACGTTTCAAAGTGAAAACGTCCCTTTCCTTTGAATGAACGACATAAACTGGCGCTCGTAACTATAAGACACCCTGCCAATTTGCAAGTTTGGTATGAAATATTATATATTTTTAAATAATAAT
>JAUBNZ010001584.1:0-11029 GCA_032355485.1 Bonnemaisonia californica | reverse complement strand
CCACCACCAGGAGCTCGCGCCTTGGTGGCGGGCGGCGTGGTCATCACTACATCCGGGGTGCCGACCGCACAAGCGGCAGGCCCTCCGGATGAAGACCCCGGTGGAGGTGACGAAGCCGTGAGGTCGATTCCGTAGATATGCTTTGCTCTCCCCTCCCCACCGCTACTGGCTACTAGGGACAATAGTAACCGGAGGGTGCTGAGGCGCTTTTCTTTAAATACTACAATCGCGTCGTTTTATTGCTCCATTTACTCGTTTTGTTTCTCCATGCGGGCGTTTTGTCGCTCCATCCTGTTGTTCTGCTATTCCAACTTGGTGAATTGCTCGTTGTACAATGTCTCCAGGTGGGCAAGTTCCTTGTGTAGCTTATTTTTCTGGTCCTGTTGTCTTGCCATTACTCGGGTGACCTGTTCTTGGATCTGTTTCCATATTTCGTCGAGAGGAGTGAAGGTTTGCTGTGTTTGGGGGTGGTCTTGCATTTCGGCTAGTGTGTGGAGTGGTAGGTCTTCTCCTGCTAATACTAGCTCTTCTTGGTCCTGTATCTGGGGATCTGACATTTTTTTATTCCCTATGTGCTACCTCGACTACAGTACCGCAAGTGTATTGTACTGGTCATCATTAACCGCAAAGATCGTAATTTTTCCATTCACTTGGGGCATTCTGGTTTTCACGTAGTCTTCCTGGTCATTTCTTTTCCAGCGTGGCACACTAATTTCATGCTACGAAGTACCTACATCTTCCAGTTAACGTTCTATATGGATATGTACGAATCTATGTACATTTTCTTATGTATGTGTCCTCATGTACATGTTCTTATGTGAGCGTCCTCGGCATCTTTCTCTCTGCACGTTCTCTCTATCTGATATTTGATCGATTTCGTACATATACATAGCAGAGAGCATATGAATCTACTTTGTGTGGTAATGCATACATGTATATATAATTAGATACGAATGCAGTAAGAAAATGAAGAAAACACATTCAGAGATTATCTACATGGACTCTGTATATAGATATATATAGGAGAGACTATCTGCGTCTACTATGTACATGTACACATATACTGCAATAATATTTAATCAGATATATATGCAGAGGGTAAATGCAGAGAGTACATGCAGAAAGCGCACATTAGTCTATCTTCATCTGGAGCCGAACGAAAAAGAACGGATCAGTACCAATACCGTCATCAACTTCACTGTACCTGCAAAGTTCTTCTGTTCTATAGTTTATTTTCCTATGGCGTACCTACTTCAACTAACTGTGTGTACACAGGTATTTGTTCCCCGCGAGATATTCTCTCTTATGTGCTCTCTCTGCGTTCATACGTATACATGTGGTCTCTGTATTTGCTCTATACATGGACACACTGGAATTGCTTTCTGCACCCTCCTCTGAAGAGCGAAGCGACGAAGAGGAGGTCTTGTCTACATATAACATTTTTGGTTTCTATCCTAGTTCACGTCCCCCTGAATAGGCCCGTTATTTCAATCATAGTACGTCTCTTCACTCCCCAACGTATTGTCCCAGTGGCCTCTTCTTTCCCTCATTGACGTTAGTCCTATGATCTAGTCTATTACCAGCACCACCTCTCTCAGCTCCTCCTATGAGGCGTTCTTGTTCTGCAAACATCGCAGTTTTGCTGTCCGGGATTTCATTTCGGCCCTTTTATGCTGGTATGTCCGCGGTATGGGGAATGTGCCCAAATATATACACAGTTCCACTTATTGTATATGTGCAACTATGCATATATACATGTTGTGGTTGTATGCATGTATGTACAGTATGTATCTGAATGCATGTACAGCATGTATCTATTGCTATGAAACCATACATATGAACTTCTCAATATATACTCAGTTGGATACACGGCTCGTTGGTGCCTTGATATATATATATATATAGGTCTGGGAGAAATTATCTTCTAAAGTATGTAGAAAATCAGCAAGCATCGGCCACAAGGTTAAACGGAAGCAATACACCGGCCTGGACGCTGTACCTCGTGCTGTATGCAAGTGAAGACATTGGGTTTTTGCCCCGAAGCTCTCTAAAACCAAATTCTCATTTACTACTACATCTTTCATGATCCCAACTATTTTCCTCGTCCGAGGTATTTGTCACCCGGTCTGGAACAACCAGGTTCTCCTCTCATCCCTTGAGACGGAAGACCTCCCATTTATTCGGAGCCCCCGGGGCTAGATGAAGAAACTCTTATTGAAAAAACCCTACCGTCCAGGATTCAGCTGGAGTGCAATGGAAGTCTTTGACCACTCGGTGCGTCCAGCCTCCTGCCGTATGGAATGGTAATGGACAGCACGGGTAGACTCTCGCGAGAAATCGACAAATGACTCACGTATATCAATGCCACCAAGTGCTTTATGGATACAGCACAAAAGATGTTTGGTTCAGCAGTTGAGATGCGAACGGGATTGTCTGCAACACAGAGAGTAGGTGTACAATAGGGACGCATGTCACAGTTTTCCAAAGGATGAAAGCACTGTTGGGAATAATGCAATGCAAGCAAACAATTACGGGGGGCAGAAGCATCATTTAAGAGCTTTCTACATTACTATTGTCAAATAGATACCGCACTATCACCATAGAATCTACAAATGGAATGATGTATTTTACACTTGCACACATTTCCACATTGACACAAGCCACAATTGACATAACTAGAAAATCGCCTTTTTCAACTGCAGAATTAGAATTGTCGCGTTGCCTTGGTCCTGATGGACGACCTTCCAATATAACAGATATGTCCGTAATAATACATGCATTATTGTATATTTTTATTTGATGAAGTCATACTGCACGGGATACTGCACCTTATTGAATACGGACCAACTAGCATTCGCCAGATGCACTCGGGCATCCCTGTCACCTGTCCATCAAAGCCGTTCGTCATCTGCTTGAAACAGTAATGTTAATCCGTGCAGCACTCTCATGTCACCCGTTTTGCCTCCAGCAATGAATGTGGCGTAGCTTTCCCAGTGCCTGTCTTTCTCTTAGAAATAGTTCCTTCCCTTTCTTCTCTTTCGCAGTGCTTCTTTCGGGCTCCTGATGGTTTGTACGCACAAACCAAAACTCATGGACCCTTCAATATACCAGCCTCTAGTAATCACACCACACCACAGCCGAATGATCTATTCCAAACCTCACGGCCCCCTCTCTCACCCCCTCCCACACCCAAGAAATTTTCCATCAGAACAAGTCAAGTCCATGCAATCCACTTAGTGGCAAGATCATCTGCAATAAATCATCCAGGCCCCCTGAACCATCTGACAGCCGTCAATGGCATTGCGCCTTACTTCAGAAAAGGATGCTATCGACCCAGCAACTACGGCCACTCATCAGTACTACTTAATAACCGCAACCCCACTCACACTCTTCAACTCCAAGTACCAACAACTCACCCTTCTCAACCTAGGCATCTTCCTACAATGAAGCTCACCGCCTTTATCTTCGCCCTCCTCTGCCTCCTCGCCGTTGCCCACGCCGCTGACATCGACTCGGTCGACCGCCAGCGCAACCCGTGCGGCCCCCGGAGGTGCTTCATCCGTCGCTCCAGGAGAGTTGCAAGGAGGAACTGCCGCGGTCGCGCTGGCATATGCGAGTTGATTCGTTGCGGTCGTCGTCGCGCTAGAGGCCTTCGCTGTCTCGCTGTATTAACAACTACCGCCCCCCCTATAACGACTACCCCGGCTCCTGTCGTGACTACCCCGGCCCCTGTCGTGACTACCCCGGCCCCTATCATGACTACACCGCCCCCTGTAGTGCCTGTGACACCCGTCCCATGCCCAGACATTTGCCGCCAGGCCGGGTCATTGTTTGCATCCGAGCGCGCCGCACGTCGTGATTGCCGCGGTCTCACCCCGAGGTGCATTGTGGTCCGTTGCCCACTCCGTGGCTTCATATGCACTGAGCGCTAAGTTGAGCATAGAAACCTTTCCGAGGCAAGGAGCTCTTACCGCTCATGTAAGTCAATGAATCGATGAGTGACAAGTATGCAGACGGGGACAGTTTTGGCCTCAGTGATTTGATGGCTGCTGCTCAGCATCATTTCTGGTACACAAATTTGTCTAGCAACCGTTGGATATTCGTGGATAGAGGCTTTGGTCCACGTTCCCATAGACATGTCCGGATGGAATAGTTTTTATACCATGGCCATGCCTCGGTGCCTGGTGATGTGCACTGACCAGGGGGTTGGGGTGAATTGGGAGTGTAATCCATCAGATACCTGGTTTTTATTCACAGCCTTCGGACCGAGAAAAATAAAGAAGCCGTATTGTCATGTTTTTATGTATCTTGTCTTCTTACATGTTATGTTGTCCTAGCTTGATATTTTCCTTCTTGAGGCTTCAAACCAAGACCACTGCCGAATCCATTCGTCGAAACTAGCTGCTTTCCTCCTAAACACTTTCCCAGTCGAGTACAAAAGGTTGTAGAAGCTGGCTGTTAGAGACACTCTGGCAGCAAGAATTCATAGCTTACGTACCACTGTTAGTGCAGCTCTAGCACGATTCTTCCATCTCTGGGATCTAAATTACTGCATAATTAGAGAGCAATGCTCACTTGTTAATGCTCAACGCCCCTCCTTCCGATTATTTCACAAAAGCAACCACCGTTTCTCACCTCTCTGAAAACGAATTATTCCGGCCAAGCGGGTATTGTTGACAAATCGATCCATAGTCAGACGTGTAGAAAAAAGTTTAGGAACAGGCTTTTTCATGAGTATACATACACCCTTCGGTACCGTTCAAGGATACTGCACCACACCTGATACCATAAGATCGCACGGAGGGATCCAGATCCCCAAAATAGAAGTCGCCTCCCATGAAAACCCAAGTGTCCTGTCTCTTCTTCTCTTCGTTTAAAAAACTGCTGGACCTGCCGGGCTTCGATCCCGGTACTTCTCGTATACTCGGAGGCAACGAAGCCTCATTCATGCGAAACGAGCACTCTACCAATTGAGCTACAGGCCCTTGCACCCATCTAAGTTGCAATTCCCAACGACTCCACGTGATATCAAACAGAATGGATTCCTTCGTCATCAGAGCATATAAGCTAAAACCACAACAGCATTTTTCGGTTATTTTGAACTCTCAAAATGTAGAAATTACTGGAGAGTATTACAGTAACCTGCCATATGATTGGCCACCATTTTATGGCTGCGAAGGAGTATGATATGCACCAGAACTTTGTAATGCAGAAGCGGGAAGAGAGGGCAAGTGGCCTAGCTAGAGCAAAGAGATATGTTCGGCTTTTTGGATTCAGGAAGCCAATAATGGCCGGACTCGTACTTTGAAGATAGCCTCCTGACCACCGACAGGGCTCTATGCATCGCCCTCCTACGTTCCCTACTTCCCTTAAAAGGAGTAGGCAGCCCCCTCATGGCTTTCAACCCCCGCTCCACACCGGGCTCTTACCTCGAAAGGTACATCTCCGGAATTGTAGCAACTTCAACACTCACCCCTCACCATTTTCCGGGACCACTGACGTACGAACCCATTCAAATGGAAGAATGGCTGCGAGGGCAGGCGTCCATTGATTTCTGTAATCAGATTCTGTCCCGTAAGTCACCAAAGACTGACTCCAGCTTCTTCAAAGACGAAGACGGACTCCTGTGCAGGAGGTCGTTCCTCGATGGAGTGACGCAGATCGTGGTGCCTTTGACATTAAGGCCGCGGTTGTTGGCAATATGTCATCGCAGATTATTGGTTGGATAACTGGGCGAGACGCAAATTTACAACACGATGAGGCTTACGTACTACTGACCGCAAATGAACCCAGTTGTAGCGGTCACGGTCTGGGAATGCGCCACTTGGGCGATGAATAGGATGCGCCTCAGGAAGAGGGCGAAAAAGATGACGGTGTTCCCGGAGATGAGGCCTCTAGAGGGATTGACCATTGATGCAATAGGTCCGTTACCGAAAACGGACAAAGGTAACAGACAGTTACTAGTAGTGTCATGTGGTTTCATGAATTTAACGCAACTGATACTAATGAGGACCATCACCGCCTATCAAATGGCGGTCGCCTCTTGTACCCATTTGGTGTTCAACTACGGGCTACCGAAGATCATTCTCTTGGGAAACGGGTCCAGTTCGCATCCAATCACTTCCAGTCGGTGTGCCTTCAGTTATGCACTCGTAAGTTTTTCACCTCCAGATATAATCCCCGGACAAATAGGCAAGTGGAGAGATTCAATAGAACGTTCCTCTCGATGGTCAGGAACTACATTATTGAAAACCAAACTGATTGGGACACATATGCAAATTCATTATCGTCGACATAAGATATCCACATACACCGGGGTAGAGGAAGAACGCCGTTCGAATTTATCCTTAGTCGACGTCCGCATAACTTTTCCCTCTACCCATCCGTGAGAAAGAGGCCTCAACCAGAGGCCCCCACAAAGAACGACTTTTTCACGACTGTACTCATGTATAGAGTACACGAAGGGGCGATTAATGAAATCGCAGGCACGGTACAAGCGCGAGTTCGACCCTCGCATCAGGGAAGGCAATAAACACATTGTGGTGGGGTACTTTGTCTACCTTGACACATCCGAGTTACCAAAGTCAAAACTGGGTCCTATTACACAAGGAACCTTCCGTGTGACGAAGGTGGGGGAGCACGCATTACGCGTCAACAGAGATTGAATATCGGAGAAATTCAATATGGACCGAGTCACTGAAGCCCCACCTCCATCAGGTGAAGAAGTTACTTCACCTTAGGAGTAAAGTAATATCTAACCTCCAACCGGGGAGGACGTTACTCCACTAGAGGAGGAGGACGCCGGGAAACTTCACTAAGAAGAAGGTGCAGAAGGACGTGTCTCGGGTGAAGAGGAGTACGTGGTTGAGAAGATCCTCTAACATCAAATACATGATGACGCGGATTAGCAAGACTCGAACCTCATTAAGTGGGAGGGTTGCACCGATCCTACATGGAACTCAGCGGAACAGGTACCGATCGAGTTTACTTCTGGATACTGGAGGCCAATACAGAAAATCGTGAGACGTGCCACACGCTGTGGTATAGCATGAGGTATGCTAACCTGTCTAGGTGAGGTGACCGTCTACCAACAACGTTGAGTGGGTAATGCCATATACAATTGTATAGTGGTTGGTGAACGCCAACACATCTCGAGTGATATGAACACCAACCAAGGTGCTGGTGTCAGGGGAGAAACCGTACGACAATCAGACGTTCCTCAATGGAGAGGAACATGTTACCGATATGCAAGCTTGGACCTGCTCGCGGGTCGTTCACCCTTGATCGGGGGAGTGTCACGAACGCAAGGCAGTACTCTCCTCTAAGGAGGGCGCTGAGCGAGGCATGGAAAAGAGGGGCCTCAACGCAGAGGCCCAAGAAAAATAACTGGACAGTCCACACCTCAAGAGTAGAGGTGTACCGTAATGTACGAAGAGAATGACAGGTTGCAATGAAGCCAGGGATGCGCCCATAGAAAAATGGGCATAAACTGCTTCACACCACGCGAGGTGTGGAGAAAGGCCCCCTTGAAGAAGAAATGGTTAGTCGACTGCGACGCATGTGTCACCTCATAATAGAAGGTTACTGTACAGATAACTCAACGGTAAAGGTGTGCCACAGGTCCAACGATAAGGACAAAAAAATGGGCATAACCTGCCTAACAACACGAGAGGTGTGAAGAAGTAGGGACGCCGCGTGGAAGAAGAAGTTAGAAACCGCGCGCACGGAAACGCCGCTCTATCGGAAGGGATGGAAAGGTCTAAGGACGAACAAAAGGGGACTTTAACGAAGGTTTCCAGGAATGGTGAGGAAGTAGGGACGCTCCTCAGAAGAAAAGTGAGACACCGCGACGCAAGTAAGGCCTTCAGAGTAGAGGAGGTACCGTAGATTCCCCTCAACGAAAGAGGAGGACGAAACAACGCGCACGGTCGACGGCCAAAGATATTTGAGTGTACTGTACTGTCGCCTCAACGGAGAGGCGGAAGTACGAAACATTTCGCACGACCGATCGTGGCCACAGGGGGCTCGGGGGAAAGAGAAGGAGACGTCGCGTAGGCAGGGTGGTAACGCGTTGACAAAGGAGTCTCAAACGAGACACTCAGAGTATCGCGCAGCCACCTCAACAAAGAGGTGGGAAGGGGAATCCACCTCAACCTTAGAGGGGCGTAAGTTGGGAGCGAATCGTAGATTAAAGCACCACAAGTGATAGGATCGATGAAGGGGATGTCATACTACTCACCAATTTTGGTGAGTGTGGTCGAGCACATGCCCCGGCAGTCGGGCATGAGTTATTCGCCCCACACCGAAGTGGGAAATATGGAAATATTTCGCCAGGAATTTGGTAACCTCACCAGAGAGGATGACCTTCCAAATTTCCAAAATTAAGAAATTATTTAGTTACACCACGGGAGGCGTTTTGTAACGCAGCTCCCCGGGAGCCTGCCACTTGTGCGGATGGCACACGCTCATTTGCTCGATAAAGAACACAAAAAGGGGACGGAACAAATTCTGCCACAGCACCTCAGCTGATAGAAAAAGCTTAGTAAGGCCCCTCAACATAGAGGGGCATCGAAAAGGCTTCCACCAAAGCGTCCTAGATCAGCCAAAATAACCTCACAAGAGAGGTGACGCGGAAAAATCGAACTCCTATCCAAAGAGGCCTGCCAGCGAACACGTTGAACTCCTCACCAAATAGGAAGGGCATATGCCAGCGAACACTTTGAACTCCTCACAAAAGAGGCAGGGAACATGCGAGCGAATAAGTCGAACTCCTCACCAAATAGGCACGGCACATGAGAGCTAATACATCGAACCCCTCACAAAAGAGGCACGGCACATGCGAGCGAAAAATCGAAAACACATCACAAAAGGGGTACAACAAGAGCCTCTCAACGATGAGAGTCACCTCACCATCGGGGTGACGCAAGCCCACATGAAACGAAACGCGAAATCACCTCACAATAGAGGTGAATTATCTAACGCGACGTCGCGAAGTCACCTCTCTATTGAAGTGAGTTAATCTGCGCCAACATCGCGCTGCCACCTCAGGATTAAGGCGGACCAACCGGACAATTTTGCGTAACCACCTCACGATACAGTGGAACCATTTCGCACAATGTGGTGCAACCAACGTCTCATTATAGAAGTGAGCTAACCAGCGCCAACATCGCGCAGTCGCCTCACGGTAGAGGTGAACCATCACGTACCCGGTGGTGCAAACACTATAGTACCAAGCCATGCTGGCATGATACTACTGGCTCATCATCCCCCCAAGCTACTACACGGGCCACGGTCCGGGTGTAATTATACGGCCACAACCTATGATCTATTTATTTCTGGGAAACACACGTGTACCTGGGAAGGTATACATGTGTCCGATAACTGTCAAAGTATCGTCGAGCAACACCCTTACGGTAGAAGGTAAAGAACACCGCAAACCACCTCGATCCACTGGTGATGTTCCTGGCGCTAAGTTTAATCCACTCCACCAAAGAGGTGTTACCGATCCAACCAGACGCGCGTGAAATCACCTCATCGTGAGATGTATCTCCATTTTAATGAGATGCTTTCCAACAAAAAGATTTGTCTCAACGTAAAAAAGAACTCTATTGGATACTACTCTAAAATGTTAGACATCTACATGAAGATGGATAAAAAAGACAGAGACATTATTTATGGAAGGACTCTACGCTAAACGTACAAGTACGGAGTCCTTGTTGGTCTTCCATACCGATGTTGGATAATTCCAACGGGGAACAACGGACTCCCGATCAGTGGCAACGAGATGGGGCAGACGGCGCGTACCCATCATAAGGGTTCACAAAGTGCGCCTGCTGGGGGGCGGTGCCACAGGAAGGTGCCGAAGGTTCAGACCTCGCTACCAAACGTCCCCTCAATTGACAGGGGAGAACATGCCGATCAAACTTCGGCGCCCTTCCAGCTTAGGGATTGGTACCGGTAAGGCGTGGATCCAAATCCATTGTTGCTTGAGAACCCATATGAACGTCACATCCAGTCGTGGATCTGGGAACCGAACCTACAGTTGTAGGACGGCGGGGATCGAGAGCTCGCCAGCCGTCGGGAACGGAGACGGACGAAGGCGATGGAGGATACCCAGGCTCCTCTACGGATGAGGAGCGACAACGGGTGTATCGGGTGGAGTCGGCACTACAACGGAGCTCGTCGTTTTGGGCCTTCAAGACCACCAACTCCCGATAGGGTTGACTGCTGACGATTCACCTCTGTGTTGAGGGCAGCCCGCGACAACCGGAGGCGCTCGTTCTCCGAGTCACCCCAGGGGGGACGGTCTCTTCAGCTACTGTTGTCGCCGAGAGAAGGCGATGAAAAACTATTCTACGGTGAAGGTGGTGGACGCAGCCGGGAAAAATAGGTCGGGATCGCCCAGGCTAACATAAGCCTTGACTGCGCGGAAGTCGGGGATTCGTCGAAGGCGCCTTACCGAGGAAGGAGCGTTAGCGATATCAATCTCTCTCCGGCGAGGGGCCCTTTCCGAAGTTGGAATAGGACTTTAAGCCGAGGGAAAAGTTGGAGTCGGAAAACCCCCATCAGGGGGTTGAACTGGTGAAGCCGTCGCCCCATGGGAGGGGAGACCTGAGGAAGTACTCGGCCCCAGTACATTGAGCTTATGGGGCAGTAGCGGCGCGGGTGTGAGCGAGGACAGGGGGCGCCGACATAGGTCTCCTACCAAAAGAAGGCAAAGTATCCCAGCGAAAGACGGAGGAACCACACCTGGGCACTGGGGTGCCACGACGAGGTATAGGAGGCGCCAATGCAGGTGCCATGTCGGCTTCCGTAGCCACGCGGACGTTTTTCACCTGCAACTTCTCTCGTTCCTTGAGGATGGGGCCCGCAGAAGGGTCGCTAACGAGGCGCCCAGTCATGTTCATAGACATATTTGTAGTACCTCGCACGGGGGGTACTACGGATGTTTGATTTATTGCCCCCGATATGGCCCTGTAATCACCCCAAAAAGGGGGTGATAGGATGGATGGTGGTGCTTAAAAAATAA
>JAUBNZ010001583.1:0-11032 GCA_032355485.1 Bonnemaisonia californica | reverse complement strand
CTCCTCTTCAACGGAAGGCTGGGTTTCCCCGCTCACTTCCTCCGTCGGGGAAGTGATCGCTGGTTCCCGTTGCGCTTCGGCGTTGCTTGCCTCTGACTCTGGCATACCCCCTACCCTATCAGCTTCATTGCTGATATAGGGGGCGGGTATGTCAGCGGGTCGGGCGCAGTAGTCACTCGGCCGGTTCCTACCTTCTCGACCGCACCGTCACGACCAATCGTGACAGTGCGGCGAGAGGCTTTGATGACCCTGAAGGTTCCTTGCACGAGCGGCGCGAGCTTGGAATTAGGGAGCTCCGGTATGTCCAGGAAGACCCAGTCGCCTTCCCGGAGCATCCGGTTGCTTTCCCGTATCCTCCTGTCGAAGTCACGCTCGTAGCGTGCCTGTGACTTTGCGAGCAAAGAGCAGGCTTCCTCGATCGCCGTTGATAGGAGAGCGAGGAAGTCCGACTTCGTGTTGGCGTCTGGCCTTGCCATTCGGTGAACCGAATTGTGCAAGGAGAAATCAGGAGGCGGACGACTCAACACCAGGTCAAAGGGTGTTGTGCCGGTGGACATATGGACATGGGTGTTGTACGCGTATGTTAAGGCATACGCGTATACATCCCAGTCCTTCTGAAGTTCACCGACGTAACTACGGAGCATGTTGAGCAGTTTTCTATTGAACCGGTCAACCTACCCTTCAGTTCGCGGATGGTGAGCAGGGGTGAACAAGTTCTTGGTGCTAAATTCCAGCCAGACTGCTTGGAAGAACTTGGCCGTGAATACCGGTCGTTACCCGATAACAGCGTCCGGGGCGGGCCGCACTTGTACACCCAATAGGTGCACAAGGCGACCGCCAAATGATACGCTGTTATCGTCCGCATCGGGATTGCCTGGGTCAGCTTTCTGAACCGGCAGGAGATGAGCAGAAGGCATTCGTTGCCTTTATTCGACTTCATAAGCGGCCCGAGGATGTCGATCGCGACATCTTCGAGCGGCTTCGTAGCCGGAAAGAGCTTCAGCTTCGTGGACCGCCTGTTTAAATGCAAGCGGTTCTGCGCGCAAGCAGTGCAGCCTTCGACTGTAGCGGCGACGTCGGCAGCCATGGAAGGCCAGTAGTACGAGCTACGTAATGTCTCGTACATTCTGGTCTGTCCTGAGTGACCGGCTAGGATGCTGCGGTGCGTCTTTCAGAGTAGGCGAGGGCGGAGCTTCTTCGGAACGACCATCTGGATGGAACCATCCAGGGGCGCGTGTCGACGAAAAATTTCGTCCTCATCCTCGAAAAATGCAGAGTCTGAGGTAGAAGACCATCGTGACACGATGTTCGCGCAGTACTCATCCTCTGCTTGTTCGGTCCGCCAATACTTCCCAGTGGTGGGTAGGTATGAAGGAACCGTTGTGGCTAGCAGTGGTATTCCGGTGCCCTCTGAAATCTCGATCCCCTCCGGTGCTCTCGCCCGGTCGTGGTCGGAGAACTCTAGAGCGACATATTCTTCCTCGGCCTCATCATCGATCATGAGGTCATGACTTCCGCTTGACCTACTCCTTCGACTTGAGGTAGGAGCAGGCAAGGTATCTCATCCTCCAATGGTCTGTCATCAATACCCTCCATGGGGACTCGCGACAGAGCATCGGGTCCTTGGTGAACTCTTCCAGGTCGATACGCAATTTTGTATTCGAATTCGGAGAGTTTCAACCTCCACCTGATGAGACGGCCCGTTGGGTCGTCTATGCTCATGAGCCAACTCAAAGCTTTGTGATTCGTCCGGATCACAAACTTCGTGCGCTCGAGGTATCGGCGGAGAGTGGCTACTGCCCACACGATCATGAGGCACTCCCTCTCGGTTGGGGAGTAACCTCGCTCTTCAGGGCTCAATGTGCGCGACCAGTATCTGGCTGGTGACCAAGTCTCTGGATCTTGCTCTTGGAGCAAGACGCAGCCGATTTGGTACGCGGAAGCGTCGGTGTCCACCCTGCAGGGCTTACCCACTTTTGGTAAGGCCAACACGGGTGGTTCCACGAAGACTAGCGTGAGGTTTTCGAAAGCCTCTAGCTGGTCTGCAGTTGGGGGACTCCTCCGGAAGTTCGGCAAGAGCTCCTTCTGCAGCATGCTGTCTAGTGGCCGCGCTCTGTTCGCAAAACTGCGAACAAAGCGGCGGAACACATTGTAGCTTCCCAAGAAACACCTCATCTGCGTAGATGTCTCCGCGAATTTCGCTTTGCGGATGGCTTCAGTGGAATTCTGCGCGACGGCGAGTTTTCCTGGAACCACTACGTGCCGCAGGTAATCTACGCGTGTCGTGAACAATTGGCACTTAGACAGCTTCAGCGTCACCCCTGGGGCACGCAGGAGGCCGAGGACTTCATCGACGTGTTCATAATGTTCTCCCGTTGTGCGGGAGAACAATATGACGTCGTTCAAGTAAATGAGGAAATTGTGGGAGTGCACTCCTGACAGAGGAGTGGGCACCAGAATAGGTCAAAATAACGCACCAAATGTCCGTGAATGTCCGTCCAACTGACAACGAAATTTCAATGGATTCCATGGAAACATCGTTGAAATAATAACGGGAAATAAGCCCTGGATGCCTTGCTGGAACGCGCCGCTCTGATGCCAAATCCCCGATACATCGAGTGGGCCAGAACGCGTCTTGCGCAGAGGGACCGACTGGACCTCGGCGCAATTACTGCGTCCCCAATTCTCCTCCCGATATCCGCGTGTGTCACATACGGAGAGCTCATCTCGCACACGAGCCACAGTGCACACCATCATGGTTATCGTCGTACTCCCGCGAAATATTCATCGATATCGATATCGCTCTTTCTGCCTTTCAACGTTGCTCTCTTGTTGAGCCTCCGTCCTGTTTCTCACGGCCAAAGGACCGCCATTAGCAATCCTTTCCATATTGGTCACATTACGGCTACTATCCAAACACGCTACTAGTCTTTCCCACCTTCATAAGCAACGTTGTAGCCACTCCACCAAATCCCTCCGAATCTGTAACTATTGCTGATCACTCCGAACGTCAGCGGCTTGTAAAACATGTAATGGGCACGAATATGTCCACGGGTGCATTTTCGTTCATGTTCAAGTCGCCAGATGGACCCTTATCTCGGCAAACTCGCTTCTCACCCCTTATGGGCATCTTTGCTGATTTGCCGGACAGTTTCATTCACCCTGTGTCCCGCAGTAACGAGAGAGCCCCCAATACTTGTTTTTGGGACAATCAATATGCTACAGTTCTTTTGGATCTGTCGTTTGTCTCAGAACAGGTTTGTACTCGGTACAGAGAGGAGTTTTCACCCGCTGTCAGGAATTGCTATATTCCTGCTTGCTTTCAATGTTTGTTAGCAATGGGAAACAACCCGAGATGTTTTTATGAGATTCGACGGATGCGTAAAGAGATGATTGAAGCCGGAACGGCTGTTTCTGACTGTGAAAGGCTATTAAACGCGGGAAAATATCAAGTGGTGCAGTTCGTGAGGCTAAGAGATATGTGAAGAAAATTATACTTGCGCATTTACCGTTTTTGCTCGGTAAGAAGAAGGTGCGCAGTATTGACGGGAAGGTCTGTATCATGGCGACGAAGGAAACTTTGGGTGTCTCCCTGTACATTTTGTACGGATCTAGGATGACTGATTCTGGAGAGAGCTTAAGGCTAATAGATGCTGCAAAATATAGAGAACGTGTACTGCGACGCCGCCAGGATAGGACGAATCTCACCCCCTTTGATCACATTCAGTGCTTTAAATGCAGCTGCGCGTTCCCGTGTCAGGATGAAGCTAACTCCACCGGAATGGCTTCTAAATACGAACAGTTTGGGTCTCTCTCAAACACGCTTAAGCCGTATGAAAGCGAAAACGAATTTCATGTTGACTTCCTCTATGATAAATTCTCACATTCTGACGTCATGTACTGCAATAAGGCTTTCGATGAGGTTTTGGGGGTTGTTTGGAGACGAGTTGTGAGAGCTCGAAACGTTTTCAGAACACTCGTGGATAATCCGCAAATGTTACAAGCCGACAGAGTAGCTCCTCCGCATGGCATGCGACGTTATGGAGCTTAGAATCATCCTGCTAATCACATTTCATTGGAGTTACGAACAGAAATTGCGCAGGGGTTAGATGTAGCTCTTCGAGCAGACCCTGCAGCCTGGGATGGGAGAGTAACATTCCGATTTTACGACCCCTCAATTAAAACGTACGAGCAGATCAAGGAGATGATGCACAAATCGATGCGTGACTCCTTTGGTGAGAGTATTGGAGAACTCAGCTGTAGAAAGTTCAAAAGGATATTTGCAGAGTACTTAGAGGATAGAGACGGAAGCCAAAGCTTCTCCAGAGCAGATCACAACTGCTGTCCCTACTGCCAAGATTTGGAATTGCAATGCTTTGCCCTTGAAATGGAAGTTCGGGCTATGGAAAAGGAGAATATTCAGGATGAAGCTCGAGTAGCTCGACTGTCATCCAAGCGAGAGAGTTTGAAAGCTGCCAAGGCAGCACTAGACGAGCACATAGGTTGGGATAAAATGGTCAGGGGTCATTTTGAAGAAACTGATCACGGTACTATGCAGGCTTGAAGAAACAGATTTGCGGGATCGAATAAAAGCAGATCGAGCCGGAAATTACGCCTGTGAGATCAGCCCTCGTTGGAGAACAAGAATCGCGCGAGCCAGCCAAACGCACCAGGATGAAATTACTAAGCCCAATATTCCGACTTTTTTGCAAGACTCTCTTGCTGATCTAGCTAGATATAGGCCAGATGTAACTGCGCACGTGTCTGCAATATCGGGGGAATCAATAGTTACATCCCATGAAATGGGAGCTGGACAGAAGACGTCCGGATCTACCTTTGAAAGCATCTTGCTTGAGCATCTGTTGCAATGCTAAGGGGAGACAATCAAGATTTTATGGAGCGATTGCACAAAAGTTAGACGCTCGTTCTTCCTTTGCTTTGCTGCCATGCAGTACCTGGTTGATTCAGGTTTATGTGATTTGGCGTTGTGTGGCTTTATGGCCAATTGCCACAGCAAATACTTGGCTGACAGCCTGCCTGTTTGGGCAGTGGAGCAGACGGGTTCGTCATGAAAACATCACTTCCATTGATGGGCTTCTACACGTTTTTGAAAAGGTTAAGGGATCGAGCTCTGCGACGGTTGATGCCTTTATCATCAATCCGGTTGCAACGGTAGACCGGCAGAAGAACCTCTCCTGTTTAGGTTATGTGGTGAGCCCACCGAAGGAGTTCGGTTGGGAGAATATGAATCCGTACTACGGATGCACCGCAAGGAAGAGCGAGCTCGAAACGCTTCCAGAGGAGCTCAAGGCCATGATAAAGCCTTTGATGAAGAGGACTGACAATTGTGTGCGTTTGAACTCGTGGCCGCGCTCCGACCTGCCCGTGACGAGAATACCGCTTGAACAACGGCCGGTAGACGTGCCTACAAAGGAGACGAAGTCCAGAATCACCAGAGAAAACTCAACCGCACCGCTGGGTAATGAGGAATGGTATTTGCGAGTGCCGAAGTCAACTCCTTTTGCAGAACTTGGAACTGCTGTAGTTCCCAGATCGACGGCAGCGAAATTGGGCTACCATTCCTCAGGGTATTTATCGCAGGTTACACTTTTGCGAAACTCAGCCTCTCTCCGCCACTTTTCATGGCCTCTGGACTTCTCAGGGCCTCCACATGAAAAAGAGTCTGACTTAAAAGTAGCTCCAGAGACCTGGATCATTCGAATAACGCTTCATCGTACCACGGACAGTCCAGTCGCCCGATATCCGCCCCTCAATTATTTTAACGCCATCTATAGAAGACCGCCAGGTGAAACAACTGGAAGACAAAAGTTTGTTGCCACTTATGTTGAGCAGCCGTTCCCTATCATCCTCAAACTTGCAGTCACCCTGAGTCAGTTAGATTGAGGGACAGATTTGCTGGTCACACGGACTTTTCGCTGTCGGTGTTGGATATTTATAGAGCTATCAGAGAAAAAATGGAGCTTGATGAAGTTGAAGAGTTGGAAGAATTTCTCCAAACACGTGCCCAAGACGCGTTAGAAGAGGCGCGGCGACGATATGATGATATACTGAAAGAAGAGAAGTTCAGGTTAAAGAATCGTCCTGTGGAAAGCGCACCGCCTTTCAAATCTTTAGAGCAGTTGAAAGTGAAATGTCAAAGATGCGCCAGAGGTTAGCAGTTGAAAAGCAGAGTGGAAACAGCAGGGCTTCATTAGCCTCAGTTTCCAAGAAGTTCTGGGAGACTGCGTCAGCGGATTGCAAGGAAAAATTTGAAGCGCCTGTCGGGCAGGAAGATGAAAGGTTGGAAATCGAATATGCCCAGTATAGAGATTGGATCAAGATGCGTGAAGAGGAGTCGAAGAGGGCTAATGAAGATACAAATGGCCAAATCGTAGCTCAGTAGTACATTGTTCAACGGCATATGTTTGATAAATCCTAGATGCCACGACGGCTTTTCTTTACTTTCATTGCTTAGATAGCACTGTAGAAAAGTCCATTTGGAAGCTTATTAACATTTACGGTCCCTTCGTCTGGAACCTCAAAGTCAGGATGGCTGCACCCTACATCCAGCATCAAATCCTGGGAAGCCGCGTTTCTAATTCGCATTGAGGATAGGAGCAACTATTTTAAACTGTTTTGATGACTGCTCGCCGTTTCTGGTCTTCCTCTAAAGCGTATTAAATTATTGACCTCTCTACGCTTGCAAGGTAACCACCATCTCGGAGGGAGAGGAACTTGATTTGCCAACTCTTAACCGACATCCTGAGAACGGCGGGATTCGTCTGTCATAAAACTAGCTTCTATAAAACATACTCCGAGTCGCTGCTTGCCATGTTTTCAAGCCTGTTGGTATATATCTGTCGATTAAACTCCATCGGACTGTCAACTGGCGTTCGTGCGTGCTCTGCCTCTGACTGCACCGTCTTTCCTCTGCGTTGTTATCGCTTTCGGCAAGCGGGTAGCCACGATATTCGTACAGGACTCTGTCATACGTTTTTAGCAACAGAATAATGGCCGAGATCGTAGCGTCAACACTAACATATCCAACAAGACCTTCGCTTAGATGCCTTGAAATTATCCTCCTAAGCACTCTGAGCGTATCATCTTGGGAAGGATCTGGAAGTTTCATGCCAGCGAAGAATTCAGCTCGTCGTTTTGCGAATTGTCCATTCTTTTTATATTCCTCCTAGGCATTGAGTTCTTCTCCATACGGCAGAGATAGAGATCTTTTGCTACGCCAAGGAGGAGCCGAGTAGCTATGCGGCAACGAGGTATCAAGATCTTTTCCACAATCGCTACCTACGGTTCATCCCCCGCACTGGCAGCAATGCAATCTATCGTTGAACCATTTCCGAAAAGAGCGTTAACAGCCTCTTCTAAGTGCATGTGGCGTAGAGGCTCTGGCTCGATGAAAAGTCGTTGTTCAATCCGCCTCCGAGTAGACGCAAAAGTTCCTGGCTGGTTCGGATACGAGACAAGCCGCCCTTGGAAATGAAGCATACTCCGCGCATGAAGCTGGATTCGAGTCAGCCTCGATGATCTACCACGAGCTCGTGGTGGCATTGGACGCAGAAGAAATGATATGCAACAATTCTCGTAGAGGATCTGGATATGGGTCTTTAGATGTTACTGGCGAGCGATGATTAGAAGTGAGCTGTGTTAATGGGGAAGAGAGAATACAACATGAGAAGCCATTTGGAGGTTGTGGGTTGTTTGGTACGGGCTGATGAATGAATGAGCAATGTAGATTGATCTCTTTTGATTCAGGTTGGAACGGAATAGTGTAGTTTTACAGTTGATATTTGGCGCAGCTGTGGTTTTGAGGCGATTCATGGTACTTGCAATGAGTGTTACGGTAGGGCTGCAATCGCAAGGGCAGGCGTTTGAGACGGGCCACGGTTGCGAGAGCAATACCTGAACCGGATGCAGGCGGCTGAGCGGTGCGGAAGAGAAGCATCCGTCTACCTTTAGTCGTCTGAGGGGCATCAAATGCGAGTGGCACGCGGGGACAATGGACCTGAACTGGAACTGTTCGCGCCTTATGCAGCCGAAATCTGCCACAATCTCTGGCCACGCATCCGTAGCACTGTAAAGGCCCAAATACTTACAGTTCGCTGCCATGGCTGCTAGCCACGAACTTTCCATGGATGCCATCGAAAAGTCGTGGTAAATTGGATGTATGAAGTCATGGAGGCCATGGTCATTGCGGGACTTATTCTGTTGCCGACCCCTCTGACAGTATCATATCGATGGAGCGTCGGAAGGTCGCCGGAGCATTTTTCAAACCGATCGGTAGACGTAAGAAGCGGTACGTCCCCATGTAGGACGTAAAAGCTTTCTTATCCCTGTCATCCTCCGCTACTGGTATTTGCCAGTAGCCGGAGTTGCATTCGATCGTTGTGAAGATGTTAGCATCGCCTAGCGAGTCGATGCAATCATCCATCCGTGGTAACGGATAGGCGTCGGATACTGTCCGCTCATTGAGCCGACGGTAGTCCATGCAAAGGCGGAGCTACCCATCCTTCTTAGGAAGAATAACTATGGGACCAGCCCTCTCACTCGTGCCAGGCTCCATGACGTTCTTCAGGATCATGCGGTTGATCTCTTCGGAGGCTAGCTGCATCCGAAGAGGATCCACGCGATACGGGGCTAGGCGCGCAGGACTAGCTCTGGTGTGAACGTCAATGCGGTGCTCTGTTTTGCAAATATAGCCTAGCGAACCATCCCACTTTGTGGCATGTTTTGCTAGCAACTTGCGTACTCGGTCTTGCAACTAAGGTTAGAGGTGATTGAAATCTACCTCTTCCTTCCAGTCAGCCTTTGCAGGTTGACGTTGACTTGGGGAGAGTCTGGTTCCGATTGAGATTGAGTTTCCGGAGAACTCTCCGGCGGGGCCCCCTCCTCAAGAGCGGACGACCCGGCCGCATGTTGGGTCTGTTCGCCCGTATTGTGAGATGGGTACTGGACTATGGCCACCACTGCGGGTTCCTCTTGCGGGGAACGTACAGGTTCCACGTTATCCATGAATGGACTGAAGATCGCTAATGTGTTACGCTGAGCGTAGCCCATTACCACACCCTTCGGTAGCCAACGTTTGAAGCCAGAGAAGTTCGCGACGATGACCATGAAGTCTTCGCCGGGAACTATCTCCCAGACAAAAATTTTCAACCGAACTTGACGCCTCTTGTAGAGGACGTCCTTTGGTTCAAGATAACACAAGCCTCCCCCTTCACAGTTTAACTTTACGACCATCTGTGAGTGGGCAGGTATTGTGATACCTTGGGCTAACTGCACCTAATGGGCGGCTAGGTCGGGGGATCTACGCACATTTGGGACATATTTCGGCCCATTCGGCTCGGCCTTCAGTTCGTAGGCTGCGTCGGGTAGGCTCGATTTCCCTTGGAGGGGGTGGGGGGTTGTGGGAGGACATGGTCGCAAACCTCCCTCCTTTGTCAATCTCAATGTACTGGTCCATGGGGCAGATGGCACGAACGTGAGAGTTCATGAAATCTTTCCCCAGGATGAGCTGTACTGCTAGGTTGGGCACCATTTAAACAGAATTGAACATGCGTTTATTGCCCAACCTCAGCACTAAACGGATGCTGTCGGTTATCCTGAAGGGATTTCCGTTCGCGTACGCCAATCCTGGGTCCTCTACGTTCGTTTCTACAAACATCTCCCATCCAGGGGAAGATCGGATTTGCGTAGGATGGATGGCCCGGTGCCTGTGTAAGCGACGGTACGTATTGGGCTTAAGTGTGCTGGGTTAGTTCCCAATGAATCCAGAAATACGTAGTGCGTCGCGTTCATCAAGAACAGGACATGGAGGGGTGGAACGGAATCGTGCTCCGCTTTCGGTGGCCCTTGGGTTGCGTCGACGCACGCCAGAACTTCCCTCGCGGGGGATTGTCGGTGTGCAGTCGTTCGCTTCCTAGGGGGGTTGCTTGATGGTTGCAACCTTGTGCGGAGAGGGCTGCACCTTGGCGCTTCCCGCCGTTAGTTTTCGGAGGATGAACTTGAATCCTCGTTGTCGTTCCCAAGTGGAACGACGGGAGTGGCAGCCTGTAAGGAGAAAAGGGATGGCACGCGAGTTCGAACGTCTTGACTCGCGTGGACCGGAGTTCCCTGCGGACCGACGAAGGTAACTTCTCGTAGGCCCGTGGAGGCCTCGGGACGCTTGAGAATTGTTGGGGAGGGCCCCGCGAGGGGTCCTCCGTCGCATTCATCGTTGGTTGGGAGGAAGGGAAGGAGGGCGGTGTCTTAAAGGAAGCGCAGGACTGCGTCCTGCGTCTCTGACTTCTCAGAAGAACCTGTTCCGGTTGTTTCTGGAACAGGTAATTCTGGGAGCCAAAGAAACATCCGCACCTGATACAGCAGGTGTGGGCAGTTGTAGAGGATTTGACCTGGCTTCCTGCACCCGTTGCAAGTCCAACTGACGGGACGGGTGGGGAGCCGGGTCTGCGCCAATGAAATGTACTCGTCTCTGAGCGCCGGGATCGGGTTTCCTTGACCAGAGATTCCAAGGGGCTCGGTCCCGGAGGCGGATGATGGTGGGGTGGGGAGGTTGGCTAAGGAGTCAACCTCACGCATCATCAGCATCGGTGTAAGATCACTCGGCCATTGGGGGTCGAGGAAGTCGAACTCCGAGGTGGAGTCCGATGGTGGACGGGCGTGTTGCTGTAGCTGCAAAAAGAGGGCCTTCTGTCTTGCCGTCTCCCGGGTAAGGGCGAGACGAGGTTTCTGTGGGCAGTTGCTCACCGCGCGGAAGGTGTGGCCGTGTGCTTGCGCGACGCGGCGAACAACATGCAAGTGTTGTTCTTCCGTCCCCGACACTGACACGGTGACAGTCGAACGGATACCAGGGTGAAGACCTTTCATGGAGTAATTCACCAGGTCCCGTTCGCTGAATACGTTTGCGCAACGGAGGGCCGCTGCTTGCAGGCGATCTGCAAACGGCGACTCCTCTTCGTCGTCCAACTGCTTCGCTCTTGTGACTTCGTCATACGCGGCGGAGAGAACGTCCTCCGTCGCG
>JAUBNZ010001582.1:0-11034 GCA_032355485.1 Bonnemaisonia californica | reverse complement strand
GTATGTTTGCAGACAGTCTACAAAAATACTCTCCTCCTCGTTGTCCGCTTTTTGCGCCTTCGTTACTGCGTCGTACGAGGCGAAGAGGACAGCTTCCGTCGGCTACCGGGATAGGAGAGTGGTGAAGGCGTGGGCCCAGCTGGGTTCACGCGGTCGCCATTCCAGAAGCGTGTGCATTCTTTTTGAGGAAATCAAGTGTGCCTTGGCATCTCCTCTCAGAAAACAAGGTAGAAACTTGAAGGCCGCTCCTTCATGAACGCCGGTGGCGTGGCAGGCATCGCGGAATTCCGCGAGGAACCTCAGTAATGCGATATATTCCCGGCCATCGAAGTCCTGCAGGCTCGGTTTGAATGCTCGGATATTTTTGGCGAGCTTTCCAAGCCGCCGCAAATACAAGGATTGCAGCTGTGGTCGCATATCTTACAGGCGATATTGCCTGCAGGAAAGCACTTTGTCGAAAGCTGGTTCCCTCGTCTTCAGAATCTGGAAACCAGGTTCCAGTGGGCCTTGGAACGAACTTTCAACCATCGGTTCCCCGAGGGAAACCGATGGGTCAGAGGGCAGTGTGTTGGGTGGGGGCGACTCGAAGCCTTCATCAGTGTGCATAGCTTTTCCCCCATGCCTGCTCATCTGAGCATGCATGGGGTCAGCAGATTAGGTTGTCCCAATTAATGCAAGTACTAGCTGGGACAAAATTCTGATTGTGGCCCCTAGTTCGGTTTCGTGAGTTGGCGCTGTAGTACTATGGCCAATGACTAAGTGCACGGCGCGCCAGGCGGTGCCCTCCTACGAAATATATCGCTAAACACATAGGCGGTGTACACGGGTAACAGATATTACCGCGGCAAGGGTCACGATCGGCACTAGCCGTTCGTGATCCGACATCACTTCCCCACTCTCCCCCTCCATCCGGGCTCCAGATGTCGAGGATGAGCAGGGGATGGGCCATGGGGATCAAGCCCATGGCCCATATCAGCCTAGTGCTAGGGGTGCCGTACCTGAACACACCCCGCCTACACTCAATCGAGGGCATCACGGCGCGCGGAGGTCCACTCCCCGCCTACGAGGCACCTGGACTGCAAGACCCATGATAGGCCCACTAGGGGCTAACAGGACCTTGGCAATTGCCAATGGTGCTGCAACGAACGACACTTGACGTCCCACTCCTAAGGACATAGGTCCGGACCCAGGCCCCAGCCCGCTCACGGCATAGGCCTGCGTGGCACTGTAAAGCCGGGGTCGCTAAGTTACATATTCAAAGTATATTAAGCGACGGACGTAGGTGCAAACCCTAAGTGACCCCCGCCCGCTTACGTGATCTAATATATCCTTCTGCCTCATGCCAAGGGGAAGTAGCCTAAGCTCTAGTTGATTAGCCGGTAGAGTCGACTCTGCTTTCCCTATATAGAGGGGAGCGGAGGTCGCAATGGCCGCTACAACTAAAATCTAGCTTGCTTCGACCTTACAACTCCCGGCATGCTCACCTCTTCCTCTGCCCGTTCGCACACTCACGACTAAGACTCTGTCTGTCGCGGGTCCTCTAGTAGGGTTGGGTGTTCCTCCTCTCTATCCCCTTTCCTTCGCCCTCCTGACGACCTCCACTTGTCCTGTCCACTATTCCTGTCCCCATGTCACGACCTTTCTTCCCAGCCACCTGTCCTGAGGTCCCGTCCTATCGCTACGAGTCTGAGGTTGCTAAGCGCATTCTGCCCAAAGCACGCGCGTACTATCAACTCTACATGCATTGTCCTGTTCTGCTTTGTTCTGCCCCTTTACATTTAGATCTACCCATCCCGCTACGCTAGGTAGATTCTACTCTCTACGCTACGCGCTACCTTTCCTTGCTATCGAGAGGGACGAAGGGTCCCTACGTCACCGCTACCGCGACCCGGGCATGAGATCCACACATCTATGGGCCTCACACCCTCGTGAGGGCTCCCGTACCGTTGAGGTTAATTGCCGGGAAACGAGTCATATCGCCACAAGGCTGGTCAACCGAGCTGCACCCAGGAATCCTGAGGTCGAATTGGTCTCCCGACCTAGAAATAGGATAAGGAGCCAAGCGCCGCCGGAATCCATATGCAATTTTTTCAGAACAAAGAGGTTCATAGACGAACAAGATTCCTCATTAGTCTTCGACCGGCTCGAAATTCCAAGGGGCGCCGGCCAGCCGACTCCCTGAAAAGTGCCAAACGCGTTTGGCCAGTATGGCGGCCAAAAAGCGGTCGGCCGGCAGATAACGCCTGGGGATCGACCCAGAGAGGATAGAAATGCCCTCATCTCCGGAACCGGTAGGTCTAGTTCCTAAACCGGTTAGGTTCCTACGGCCCCAAGTTTCCACAGCGGCCCTGCACCCGCATGACACAGGACCACCAAATGCGGGAGACAACAGTACTCCGCAGATAGAAAGAACGGAGTCTACCCGGCAATTGGCGAGAATAGGCGCCGAACTCCTAGGGACCAGTACGCTGGTACCTACGGCAGACCAAGAGTCGCAAACTCAACTATACAAGGATGACAACAGCCAACTCCCGAGGTCTGGACCCCCACAGGGCGACAGAAAGACAACACCAACAGTGACGCCGTCAACAGTTCCAATACCGGGAACTCCCGGATTGGATTCCTCTAAACCCATGGGCCTGCCTACGGAATTTCCGCCAGGACCATGGAGCTTCAGCCTGACCGGAGGTCAGGCTAATAACGTAAAAACTGCGGACGAAAAACCGGCTTTAGCCGGCCAAAGTTAAAGCGGTCCCGCGGGCAATGCCCGCGGAATGACGCAAACCAGCGGGTTAACCCCCAAGAATTTTCCTCTCCTGACGAGCGCTCAGTTGAGGATTCTTCGCGAATCTATCGACCGGAAAATCAGGTCCGAAAGAGACACAGTGGAAAACCAGTTGCGAAAGGACTTCTCTACCGCAATAGTGCACCAGTTCCAGGTCTTACAAACAGAGTTCGAAGACCAGTTAACGGCCTTACCGGCCTCAGCACCAGCAGTAACACCTTTAATGCTGGACTATATCCATGAGGAGATACAGACACTCATGCGGGCCGTGACGACTAAACAGGACCGAGGAAAAAACTTGGCCTTAAAAGTCGCTGGCTTGAAATTCCAAGCCAGCCGAGCAGAAGTAGCTCGGGCAGCCGTAGTCCCAAGAGGGACCAGGGATAGAAGAGAAAGTCTGAACCGCCGGACTCGAAGGAAATCCCCCTCTACCCCGGGAAGTAGTGACAGTCACGACTCTAATAACTATCGGGCTCAGCACAAGGGCGACTCCAGCCGTCGGCGAGGAGGGCAGCCAAGGGAATAACCAGAGGATTCCTCTAGTGAGTCTGTTTCAGATGAATACCCTCGAAGAAGGACCCAGAAGGCAAAACCTTAGATGGGTCCGAAGAATGGGAAGTGCGGGAGATCGTTAGTATAGACTCCGCATTCCGTTATGTGGTGTCATATCGAAAATGCCGGCTCCTCAACCGTAAACAAAAGAGAGGACTGGAAGTCACACGACACACTGGACTCTAGGTTTGTAGACTAAATCACTCCATGAAGGAACGTGCCTTCAGTGGAGAGGACCCAATAGAGATTTTGGGCTTCCTGAGTTTTTCAAGAAACAACTCGACGAAGACAGGATATCAGAAGGCGCTGCTATGATGATATTCCCGTCGTATCTAACAGCCGACTAGAAGGTATCCTTCGCGTCCTAATTGGACCTCTGTGGTGATGACGCCGGAGGATTCGACAGCTGGCCCGGAGCGGTAGATTACGGGCTTCGGACCTACGCAAAGGACTCCATAATCAAAGAGGCGGTATGCGAGCTCGACTCTATCCGTTAGATGAACGGAAAGGACGAGACGCAGTACGCACGGCGTCTGAAAAATGCCGCCCGTACGTTTGCCGGAGTATACTCCGAGCAAGAGTTAATCACTCGCTTCATCCGTGGACTCCGCGATGATTTAAAGCCGCTCTTGAGACTCTCAAGAGTGTAGTATTCCGCAACCTCCGGAGAACTGAGGTTGCGGCTACAGGGTCCTATTGAACTCTCGGTAGCTGGCCGACGAGAGTGTTGTAGAGCGACTCCTCTGGGGAGGTGAGGCTGAGAGTCGCCTAAGGGGGTTTTGGGAGACCAGAGTATCGTTATCCTATGCTTTAAGGATACTCCTGACGGGGTGGTTGACTGGGTCACACCAGAGGATGGTATCCTCACCTGGTGGCCGCACAGGGGGAGGGTTGATGGGGAAGCGGATCCGCACCCTCCCAGAACTGGGGCGGGGGTGACCGTGAAGATGGGGGACGTCCCGCACAGTGGGAGGTCCAAGGGGATGGGTCTGAAGGAAGGAAAGGGGGTCAACCGCTCGGGGTGTCGAGCTGGTTTTGCTAACCCAGTCTGTTTCTACCCCTTTCAGGGGGTAGAACTCAGGAAGGGGCGCGGCCAAAGTGTCTCCACGGTTTGTAGACCGTGGAGAAGCGGAGGGGTTGAGTCTTTCTTGGACAAACTGTCCCGGCAACGGGAAGGTGGAGGCCGGAAAGATGGGGAAAGGGCTCTCGCGGTCGATCTGTCGTGGTAACCCAGCTCGTTCGTCCCCTTAGGAGACGTCGCAAGGCTTTAGGCGAAGAGAGTGTTCCTTCCCTTGTCACAAGACAGGGACGGAGCTGAGGTTTGGTGGACTTCTGGCGGACAGGTTGTCCGGGGGCAACAAGCGACCGTGAGAGTTAAATCGTCCCACAAGTGGGACGACGAAGCGGCGGGTCGAGAGGATGGTACGCGAGTCCTGGAGAGCAACGGGGAATAGTTAACCTATTCTGTTTCTCCCAGCGTCGGGGAGAACTCAGAGATTGGCGCTGGGAGAAGTTGCACAAGAAACTCAGTTTCCGGGGGGGCGGGAACTCGCGTACCCGTTTATTCTTAGGATCACTCCGATAAGCGGAGTGATATTTACACGCGGCTGTAGATTATTAACTCCTTAAATTATTTCTACATAATAAACACACCATAGCCTCAATCAACCAATCAGCGGGCTATCTCGAAGCCCGCTGAGGACTATTGGGTGGCCCAAGATTCTTCGGCAACCCATGCCGGGTGGCCGATTTGCTATCTTTTTATAAATAAGCAATATTTAGGTCACCAGTAGAGGTGGCGGTTGTAGGTCCTTTATCCTAACCACTTAATGGGTAAGATATTATTGGGTTACCCAGTACTCTCTTTTGAGAGTTGGTGGTTAATAGCCCCTTACCTTCGGCCAATGACATCAATCCATCTCGATACAGCCGCAGTGGGGTTGCTATGAATGTATACCCTGCCTGCCAACCCGCTTCGAGGGCTGACAGGGCTTACAGGAATGCTGACAACTAGTGCACCCCTCCCAATACAGGGAGGGGTGGGTTCTTACAGTGATAGTGACAGTATCCCTTTAGTTACCAACCGATCCAACCCCTTCTCATACCTTTTCCAAAAATTAATATTTTTTAGCACCACCATCCATCCTATCACCCTCTTTCTGGGGGTGATTACAGGGCCACCTATCCTTAAAGAGCCCGTTGAATCTCTCGCCCTTTGGGCCAGAGATCTAATACGGCCGAATCATGTGGATCCCCTCCATCCACCTTATTTCACTCAAATTGGGCGAGTGGATGGGTTTGTGACTACCCTTCCCCGTCAAAGGTCGTCACGACAACCGTAGTAACCCGGTACGGGGTACTACAGATGATTCGCAGTGGAACAAGTTCCGTCAACTTCGAGAAGCGACGCACAATCACTAACAGGTGTCTATTTCCACTGTCTACTTCGGACAAAGGCCCAGCGCCCGACTATCGCGATGCGGAGATGGGGTCTTTCAATCCTGCTACGGACTTAATGTCTACCGTACCGCCACTGCAGAAGCCGTAGGTCGGAGAAGGGGGCAAGCGCGAAAAGGAAACAGCCCAAAGGATCGGGGGCAAGCGCGAACACGAAACAGCCCGAGGGATCCGTGATGCCCGAGGTGCATTAAGTCCTGCGTGGCCCCCACGCGTCACAGCCGTTGCCGGTAGTGCTGGCGGGGGCGCCGTGTCAGAGACCAGATGTTGCCACCCTGCTGCCACTGAGGGGGCGGGTTTGCGTGGCAAGCTAGCTCACGCTAGCTTGCCGGAGTTGCGGTGGGGGGTAGACATTTTTTTGGCCGAAGGATTAGTTCGCTCATGGGGCTGGGGGTGTAGTATTTACAGAAAGCGCCTTGGCACCCTCCGGATAATGGGTCCCTAGTATCCGGAAGCGGTGAGGCGCGAGAGCGAAGTATTTCCTGTCGCTTCGGGGCTGGGAAGTAGTGAGGCTTCTTCTCGCCACTCTGGCTCGCCTGTGACGGTGATTCAGGGTGTTCGAGGTGGATCCCACTCGACCACGGCCGGCAACGGTCGTGGCGAAGGGGTCCTTGGAGCGCTTCTGTGGATCGACCACCGGCCTGCTTTTCCCTCTGGAGGAAAGGTAGGTCGGGTTGGGGTTCACGAGGCACGGCCACGGGTGTGGTCGTGCCGGAGAAAGGGGTGTATAGGGCTGATGGAAGCTAACGGAGCGCCACAAGTGGTGCGTCGCGCAAATGGCTGATTGAGGCGGTCGTAGGTCAGTAAGGGCGAAGTCGAAAAACGCTAGTGCTAACCGAACCGGCGCCTTCCTACTAGAGGAAGGTAGTCGAGAACAGCGCAAGGCGTGTTGTTCCGCAAGTTGAGTTGTAAGGTCAAAGGGGAGGTCTTTGCTGACTCTTTAGTTGTTGGATAGCTATTAGCTAATCCCTTAAATACTATTATTCATTCCTTTGCTTACCCTACGAAATAAATACATAAATTAGGCCAATACTACCGCCCGGGGTGGTGTGGCTACGCAATCTGTATACGTGACTTACAGAGAGCTGCACGCACCACCCCCACCGCTGCCCTGCAAGGGGTGGCAGGTGGTTGGCTATGCGGGCCGCCTCGCGAGGGGTCGGCCGGCGGTACTGTATTGGGCGCCACAGACGATGGTGGTCGCTCATTTGCAGTCGTGGCAGATTCGGTTTTGGGAGCTCAGGTCCGGCTGCACTGGCCCCTGGGGCACTAATGTGCCGCTCTGGGCTCAGCACTGTAAGCCGCCCTGGCTCCACGCGCACACGTGTACCCAACTGGGTACACGTGGGCGCGGGGAATCCAGATTCCGGCAGTCCGTACCGATCTGGCCTGTAAGTCCCCGATCCAGGCACGCGTGCCCTGTAAGGTGCTCGTGTGTCCGCGGAAAAATAAATAATATAGCACCCGTTCAGTAACGTCCTGCACGGGGGAGGCACGTAACTGTCGAGTCGTACCCTGCGCCGTGCGCCTCTGAGGTTACCACGGCGCGGGGCCCAGTAGCCCCAGCCGTGTATGGATGGGTACTACACGGTCCCCTCCTCAGGTGTGAGCGTCCCGCTCACAAGCGGATGCCGTGCAAATGGCCGGGAAGAACCCTTGGGGCCTGCGTGGCGCATGTACGGGCGCCAGCGTGTAGTGATAGTTGATCCTGCCTCGCTCTGCATCGGGACGAGGCATTCTCACTTCTAGCTGTAATCCCCCAGCATAGCTTCCCTTTCCCTACTTCACCCCCTAGCCCAGTGTCCATCCCCGTCTTTGGATCCCAACCATCCTCCGGGCCTACCTCTCTCAACTCTAACGCCCTTCCCTCGTTCCTCAGCCTTTTCACTGTCCAACGACCACCGTTCCTGCGTAGTCCCAGCATCATGCTGTCCAGTCCACTTCCCGCGAAGCAGAACGCTCCGGCCATTGGCGCGGCAGACACGGATGGGCGGGAGCCCAGCTGCGCCGGTGCAGCAGCCCCTGCCGGAGCAACTTCCCCACTTGCGGCGACGGCTCCTGCTAGCTCTCCTCCCATCGCTGGTGAGGGAGCAGCGGCCTTCCGCAAGACTATTGACCTCAGGGCTTCGTCGCCTCCACCGGCGCCACCGTCAGTAGGACCGGCCGCTTGCGCGGTCGGAACCTCCGACGTGATGATTGCAACGCCGCCCGCCATCGGGGCACGAGCTCCCGATGGTGGGGTCGTGCCTGTGGATTCGTTGGCAGAGGCTTTCAAGGGACTCGCGAGACCCCCCGACTTCCCTACCTTGACGGCTCCCATCCCCCTTCCGGAGGACTGCTCTTCATCGATGGATACAGATGCGGCGCCGGCCCAGCGATGGGCGGGCGCCACGCATCGGCTCCTGCAATACCACACCTCCAAAACCTCAGCGAGGAGTGGGAGTCCCAACCTTATTGACATAGTAAGTTGGCTCCCTGGCCGGCTTTGCCCAGCGGGTAGCAGCATGAAGACATACGTGTGATCGCGCGCCGCAAGGCGCGCAACTCCGTTATGGCTGGCCGTTGTTGGTCCCACCTTTCCTTGGCACCACACCCGGAGCGGCGCTACTACATCCCAACGGGGATGCGATGCGACCGCTCCTTCCTTATCGTGCCGAGGACGCGGGGTATGTGGAACGTATGCAGGTATTGCTCTTCAACGTGCCCTTCCGGGGCACGCCGAAGGAGCCAATCCCGCTTGTGAAAAGTTAGGGCTTCGTGTACCCCCGGCAATTGATCTCTTCCGCGCTGGGAAGAATGACCTGATGCAATTGCGGACCCTCTCCCGTGCATATCGTCGCTTCATCACGGGGGACGTCCGTTGCGTTTTTGCGAAAAAAGGTAAGCGCAAAGCGCGTGCCGCAAGTGCGCTAGTGGTCGCATCGGAGGAGTTCTCTGCTCTTCCATCCTTTTGGCTCGGGTCAGCAGCTCCTCCGGACAATTTTCTCTCCCCTGACCCACCGGCCTCGCTTCACTTCGCGAGGGCGGCGGACGGGGAGTCAGCGAACGTCCTTTTGAGGCAAGAGTTCCATGCTCTGCTAAATCAGGAGGGGGGATACTGATGGGGATGGCACTCCACAGGGAGTGTCATCTCCATCGTAGCGTCCTGGTGATCTCCCGGTCTTGTGGGGTGCATATCCTTCAATACATCGAGGATCTCGACCTGCTAGTTCCCAATCCAAACTTTCCGCGTTCGGAGAGCCTGGACTGGGACGCAGTCAAGGCAGTCGTCTTCACAGCAGTGGCAGGCACCCGTTCCGAGTATAACTCGTACGTGCGGACTGACTATTCCCTGCTTCCATCCCTTCTAGATGGGTCCCGTGTTGCTTGCGTATTGCCGGGTGGCCGCGTTCCGGGCACGCGGGAGCTTCTAATCCCGGAAGGCACCGGCCGCGGTGGAGCATCGAACGCAAGGGGACCACTACCAGGAGCGAGCAGCCGGGCTCCGGCCTTCCGCAATGCGGGAGGTCGCCCAGCCACGACTCTTTTTCGCTCATCGGTGCGTGAGGAGCCTCGCTTCCCGCCGCGTCAGTCTGCTCAGCCACCGCAGAATCCTCTGCAGCAGCCGCTGGATCTGCGGTGAATAAAGAACGTGCGGGAACTCACCCCGGTCGTCGCTCTACGATCTAACGGCCAATGGGAGAGTCTGTTCCCGGTTGTAAACATGGAGTTCACGGTTGGTGGCGCTCTCGACCGACTGGGCGCTCTGCTTAGCCGGTCGGAGAGGGCCGTCGTGGGGTACCAGGAGAACGAAGCTATCCTGGAGCGAAGCTTCCAGCGTGCGCTGGACGAATCTAAACAGCACTAGGTGCACCTGGCTCTTGCGGATGCCACGTTCCGTGAGGAACGCAGGCTACGCCGCAAGGCCGAGGCTGCTCTGGAGGCTGTTCAGCGTGAGAGACGCGACGCTAAGCCCTTGGAGGGACGTTCTACTCGACGTCGACTACTTGAGGCCGGGCCCTCGCGCCATCCGATGGGCGAGGATCACGACCCCGACTATGATCGTAGGGACGCTTTCGACCCCGCGACTGACCTAATGACTGCCATGCCTGCTCCGCGCCAGCCCTACAATGGTGCTGGCGCGAGAGCGAATCCCGAGGCGTGGGAAACTGAGTTTCGCCTCCCGGATCACGGGGGATCGTCATCGTCGTTGAGTCCCGTGGCATCCCGCGGGCCACTCTCCGCGAGGGGAGTGGTCGTGCTGGTGCCGTGGTGACACCACGTTTGCCCCTGCCGCTGCCGTGATGGTGGGATTGTGTGACGGGCTGACTTGATAGCAAGCCCGTCGGTGGTCGCGGTGGGGTGCTCCACGTGGGAGGTCGGCGCTCCGCGCTAGCGCGTGCTTCGCCGCTCCCTACGTAGCGAGGGTCGTCCCCGTCGTTTCAGGCTAGTCTACCAAATAAAACATGGCCACTCCATTGTGTGGGGTGGTCTTGCTTTTTTGTTATTGTCGCATTCTTCCCGATAGTGTACCCGTCCCGGCTCCTGTGGCTTGATTGTGTACCCATCAAGTCACAGCAGCCTAAGATATGGTCAGGTAACACGGGGCATTCCCCGTGGCCCCTGGGCGCGCACTGTATCCTCGGTGGGCGTCCGGGGACCCGGGTCCCTGTATGGCGACCGACCGAGCCAGCCCGCGCCGTCCGTTTGGTACGGTACGTGCTGTGTGGCTGGTTGTCAGTCCGTGGCCAACATCAAATAGGCAATATTATATTTTTAGGTGCACCACTCAGGGCGCACCGTCTGGTGGCGTCCTGAGGGGCCTTGGCCCAGTACATTTTTCGCTCTGTGGAGCACCTCCTCGGGGCGGTGTCCACTACCTCGCTGGGCCTTCGTGGACAACCCGACAGGATGTTGGCCACTACATTTCTGGCTGTCCTGCACCGTACCGAAAGGGATATCTGTTCCCCTGCCACTCAGGGCGAACCTTATGGCCGCGTCCAGATTGGCCGGAACTGTGTATTTGTAGAAACAGGCAGCACTACCCCACGGGGTCGTAGGTACTGCATTGCTGGTTGCCGGCAAGTTAATTATAATAATATATTATTATTTATAACTCCGGAACTCCCCATTCAGGGCGCGCCGTGTAGCTGCGTCCTGAATGGAGGTCGGTTGTTGATGAATTCACCATTCAGGGCGCGCCGTGTAGCTGCGTCCTGAATGGTGGTTGGTTGACGATACCAGGCCCCGTGCGCACCGCC
>JAUBNZ010001581.1:0-11034 GCA_032355485.1 Bonnemaisonia californica | reverse complement strand
CCACTAGCGTGGTTCAACGTCGTCCTCATTGCCCTAGGACTGCCTCAAACCAACCATCTGCGCGACGCACCACATTTCGGGCGCCGTTAGAATGAATCCGTCCTATACCCCCGTTTTCCGCGGCACGACCGCACCCTTGGCCGTCCCTTGCGAACCCCAATCCCACCTACCTTTCCTCCAGAGGGAAAGGCGTGCCGGTTGGCGATCCATAGCAGCGCTCCAAATTGGACCCTTCGCAATGACCGTTGCCGGCCGTGGTCGACTGAGAATCCATCTCGAACACCCTGACTCATACCCACGGGGGAGCCAGAGTGACGAGTAGCAGCCCAGTACTTCCCAGACCGGAGGCATTAGGAAATAATTTGCTCTCCCGCCTCACACCCACCAGCTATTACGGAAACTAGTATCCGGAGGGTGCCAAGGCACTTTCTCGAAATACTACAGAATGGCACGCACGGTGGACTATATGAAGGAAATGCTGAATGATATCCGAAAGAGGGACAAGCTGAGGCATAAGTTGACGGATGCTGTCGTTAAGAAGCAGGGGAGTAACTGGATAAGTTCGGGATGACAATAGAAATGGTCCTGGTTGGGAATGTGTTGCAGAAGAAAGACGGAAAGGGTGTTTTAGATCCGAACTGGGCTGTTGTAGACAACGTGTTTACCGGAGCCTTTCCATAAAGGGTAACCAGTCTTGTATCATGTCTATGGGCTATTAGTGTTCTGAGGGAGAGCGGACCAGACCATAGGATTGCATATGTACGAACGATTCTTTCGATGTTTGAGGCGATATGATTTGCACTAAAGCCGAAGGAGGAGAATGACGGAGCAAGCATGACGCGGGAAATTACAAAGATGCACTTTTCCCTGCGGAAGCAAATCGCGCAGCTCCTCATCTCTGTTGTGCTGAAGAAAAAAATGGTTGGAACGGTTACGTTGAAACCAATTGGGATGGGTAAGACTGTAGAGGATACCTCTAAGCATGAGTGGCTGAAACGAAATTTGCTGACTAGGAACCCAGTGGATGCAGCAATTGATGATGAGCAAGGTGCAGGAAATCGGGACGCCTACGAAACATCGTAGATGTTCCGTCGTGGAAAACAGGGACCTTGTCGATATCTTTGTTTGACGGTTGTTAAAAAATGGGATCGGTGCATTCAACAAATTGCCTTATGCAACGCAAAGGGAAGGGTATAGGTCATTTACCTTCCTCTGGGAAGCAGAGCTGGAGGTGTTATTTCCTGTTGTGATTCTGGGGAGTACTTTCTCGGGTGCGACATGTAAACAGATCCCACGCTCTCGGGCTTACAAGACAGGAAGGGGAGTAAGTTAGAGGGGTGCGTTAAATGGAAATGACCCCTTTGGGAAGACATTCTTGATTACTGTGAGGATATGGAATTAAGTTTTAGCTACAAAGTGATTTTGTAAGGAGCACAAACGTTTGAGGAAGTAGTAGTTCCAAATCGCATGGATCAATTCTTGAATCTCATGTTTGTTGCAGTGAAGCTCGTGCTGAGTTGGTCGGCTGCGAAGAATGAACCCGACTTCTTCCTTGATTCGGAGGATTCCTTCAGAGTTTTTTTCAAAATCGCCGTGGAGCTCTGGGAAATTTTGCCTCGCAGGGTGAAGTCTGCATTGGACGGCACATTAGATGAAGGCAGCCTTCCAAACATTCCTGGAAGTTCTGTAGATGGATATAAATCAATGTTGTTAACACGGAGAGTAGAGAGGTAGCGTGTAGAGCTTCAGCCGTACAAGCGTAATGTGAGAAGCAAGCTTAAGAAGGATCACATAACGCCGATTCTGGAGAGGACCTATATCGAGTTGTTTCACGAAGTGCATGTAAAGGCCATATATGTTGACCGAGATGATGATGCAAGGAAAGAAGAGGAAGAAGAACGTGAAGGTTATCATAATGAACATGATACGTGGGGTATGAAAATGTACGATTTGGTCCTCTTTAGATCATAGTTTTATATTGCGTGCGAAAAGAATGTTTAGCTGCAGGATGAAGTTGATGTATTAGGGGGAATGCTAGGAGTAAACTAATATGCGTGAGGTGCGGCTTACTTGTCCAAAATGCTCGTGACCTTTCACCTTAGAGTGGGGGATAAACTTCTACGAGAAAATCGTTTCGGGAGACGCTCCTGAATAATGCGTTGGCTTGTGGTCCTGTGAGGCTTCCATTTAAATGCAAATATGCCTTTGTCATGGAATTAGCAAGATGCAGGGTCTGTATCGAGGGAATTGATGAGGGACGCTACTTGTTGACCTGTTGATTTCCTCACTGACCATTTGGTTACATACGAGTTCTGCACGTGATACCAAAACCAGTTGTCTCGAAAGAGGAAGTCCTAGGAGGAAGGTCTTTGCTGGTTATCTTACAAGGGCCCATGAATGACTGTTAAGTAACCAGGTTTACTTCTGTTGCCAACTTTCTGAAAGAGGCTCCCCCTGTAATCCTGTATTGTACGGAAGTTGATGCATGACGTTTTTCTTGTACGGAATCACAGTCTTCGTAAATATATCTACAGAGTTGCAGCCCAGGATACTTCACACTGCAGGAAATGTACAGATCCGAATTTCACGGTGGATATGTGTTGGAGAATCGGGGAAATCTGCGTTGACCTGTACAGTACTGTGGAATCTACCGGACTTTCAACACATGAAGTAGAGGAGACAGTATCGAATTACAGAAGAGTGCAGCCTAGGACAAAGTAGAACAGATCCAACGAGTAATGCTTGTTCCGTCTTGAACATTCGGGTGCACTTGATTGTCCAGTTCCTTGTAATGTGTTAACTAGGGGTTCCTCCATGCGTGAATCGAAGAACTGGAGTAGCTGGACACCCTGCCGACTGGTTTCCACGGTGAAATGTAATGGCAGGCCGAAGCGAGCAGTGTTTCCTTGTACAGAGAACAGAGTACCTCGTATACATGTCTCCAGATACAGAAGGCGGCGTTTAACTCCCAGAATGTCGGGATTCATCTCGACTTTTTTGAAATCCATTGGAGAGAGCGTTGGAACTCGTTGGGGGTTCCAGATTTCCAAATTTGTATCGGTTGCTGCGGTACCTTCCATGTAGTAAGGTTCGAGATATCTCCAGCTACATCTTACAAGAAAATGGAGCCTACCGGTTTATGCACCCAAAAGTCGGTTTTGCTCCGTTTGCAGACTTGTTTTGAATCATGTCAATTGGAAGGAAAGAAAAAAATGACGTTTAATATGGGACGTCTTCTGTTTGATGGTATTGAATGGTGGCGGATAGTGTGAGCGTGCGGTGATCAATGATAAAACGAAGGGAAATTATACAAGCGGTATACCAAAATTCTGAACTATAGTTTCCCGGTTTAGAGACAGTGAAGCTGACCTGTAGTGCCATCTTCTTTCACAAAATGTGCAGTGGGTCTGAGTCATTCATCAGGAAACAGTCATTTAGGGCGATGGCTATGTGAGTTGATAAGGAAATGACACGCAGCATGGAATAATGGGAGATGGTAGTGAAGTATTTTCGGAGAGTCAGAAGGGAATTGTACAGAGCGAAGTAGAAAAGAGGCCGTGCTATACTACTTGCACTGAGCTATGTATGTTTTGAATTATCCTGGAGAAACTCAGTTTAGCTATAGACTAACGGTAGGAGGAGAGGAACAGAGAACATAATTACACTTGTGAGACAGAAGCTGCCCTTATGCCACAAGATATGATAATTTCGTCAGGCAATTGTATCGCCTTATTGATGTGTCACAATCGACAATGCAATGTACATCACTGCATGGTACGTTTTAAGAAAACGTTAACCTTTGTCGTTCAAACCGTTCGAAATAGCGATATAACGGATCCTCATCAGATGAAAGTACGGTACCGTCATTTAAAACCGTACGGAACCGTTATTAGCTGGAGAAGGCGATTGAAGGTACCGTACTGTTATAAGTCTGAACAGGGACCATCCTTTTCGGTGATACATTGCACCGTTAAAATTGAAACGTGTAGGTCACGTAGAACCATACGGTACCTTTGAAAGTGTCGGTTCCGTACCGTCAAGTGACTTCAATTATACTGGTAACGAGACATAATGATTTCGACAGTAACGATGCGAAAGAAAACAGGCTGGCGAATAGTAACAATCCAATTGGAATGCTTGGAATACACCGTAATGCATGACAAGATGATAATGAAAAGGCATTGAGCTGAATCTGGGATTATTACTAGCGTGAAGCACAGGGTGGTTAGCAACCGCGAGTGACGAAGTGAATCAAGAGGTTGCTCGGTTATTACGAGAAAGCGGGAGAAGACGCTGGCGAGTTTAGTGACCATTGAGAGGGGGCGCGGTGATTATGAAGAGGAAGCGGATTACGACTTCATTTATGGTAAAATATGAATGCAGCTGACAGCAGCGCGGGAATGACGACTCTACGGAGGCTGACATGAAGGCAGGTTGTCAACACACACGTACGATATCTGAAGGAGAGATGAGAAAACAATATGACGCCTAGTTTATGAGAATCCAAGGTAAGCTTGGAAGGGAATCGATGCCCGTAGAGAAAAGGGATTATTCCGATAGATGTAAATAGCCCAGTAATTATTTTCGGTAACTGAAAGAAAGGTGGCAGAGCATCGGAGACTGAGTTAATGACGCCAAGGTATGCTGAACAACATCGCACTTATAGCCAACCTACAGATTCTGAAGGGAGCTACACACATACAGCATTTTGTATAACGAAAAATCAAGATTAAAAAACCGTACCGTTTAAAGTAACAGTACGGACCATTGGAAATCATTGAGGGGGGTGCCAATTTTCTAATGCCAATTTGACAACACGAAATGTTCTGTAAGGAGGCATAGCAATTCTTGGCGCAGTCCTGACGACTGTACTATAATGAAGGGTGTGTGTACAGTAACTGTTCCACTTCTTATATGTTCTCCATGGCGCCGGTTATAGTCTGCATGCCTACGAGACGCAGACGAAAAGGATTCCCACGTAACTTTGAACGCATCGAAGTCATCGTTGCCGAATGAAATACCTCACCGAATACCAGTGAAACATTCAGCCGGTCAGAAATTCTCGCAGAAGCAATCGTTCACCACGTCAGATTCAACCGAATTTTTCACAAGCACATTGGCGATATGGCGGGTTCCAGTGCCGAAGCCGGAATAATTCGTGAGCAACTGTGTGAGGGGAATACTCTCAATGAGTTGGACAGGTTGCAATTATCAAACTGTAGACCTCCCATACCGCGTAACATTTGGGCCGAAGGTGACTTGCATTCTCGAAAAAGCACCGTGTTTATTCTCCTCATGAAGTGAAACCCGAGCGATTGCAGTAGATACTTGCCATTATTGAACATCACATCAATTTTGGGAACTTCCCGGCCGGACCTGTCCTGCGAACTGAAGTAGCTGGGGTAGAAAATGATGTCCTCTGCGTCCGCAAATGAGGGTTGGTTCGAGAAAGAACGACAGGTTGCAGCGAATAACTCAAAGTGGCATGGTGCAGATATGCGACAATAATCCCTATTCAGAATTCGGCTGAATATCGACGAAGACCCCGTCACCCGTGGACGAAGAAGGCCATGAACGGCATCGCAAAACAGGAGCTTCAAAGAAATCCGTAGTGCGTCAGCACGCCTCTTCTCGAAGTCCCTGTGGTCACATCTGTCCGATTCGGCCAATATCCGCTCATATCTTGTGATTGGTCTCATTAGTGTAATGAACTTGTCTCTCATGCTCTTCAAAGTACCATCATGCCCAGCACATATATTTCAGTGATAACGTCCTGTACTTCGTTCTGGGTTTGTACGGATGGTTCGCAGTCCACCTATGTCACAACCACACGACGATTTTTCTTCTTCGGAGGTTGGGGGCGAATTGAGTCCTCAGATGAAATACAGTCGTCGTCGTCCTGAGCCCCGTCTGTCAATTGCGGAACTTCATCGGACGCCATGGGTACCGTGCGCAGGCGAGATCCTGATAAAAGTTTTACGTTACAGTGCTTGCTGCCGTATCCATGTGTAGCGTCGTACTTGAAAATGGAGGTCTCAACAACTTCAGTGGGAGCCGTAGCCACATCGATAACGTTGGCCGTCGTGGGCCACCATCCTTGACCATCGCTACCCAGTTCGAATCGGACGAATACGCCATTTAACACAGCCGGTAGTCCTTCCTTGGAGTCCATGTCCCAGTTCCTGCACCTTAACGTAGTTGCAGTAACAAAATTCTCTCCTCCTGTGCGATCTTCGGCCGAAAACAGTAGGTCAGATGAATTCGGACGGAGAGCGGTTTAGGGTTTGGGGCGTGGTGTTGAAACGTGATGGAATGTTGAACGGTCTGGCGATCCGGGAGTAAAGAGGGTTCCTACAGTGTATCAATGGAAGACTCCGGAAACACCTAATAATGACCGTTCTGAAATACTAAAGGAGACTTAATTTCCTACCGGTTTATCGAACATGACCCTGGAAATTCTGGGGCGCAAATTGCGATAGACATGCTAACTTAGAAAAATGGCTAGTGACAGCTGGGTGTCAGAGACTATGTAACTGGGAGGAAGCCACCCAGTCACAAAGCCTCTGCGACAAAGGAGGTATCTTATGGCTGCAGCGAGACTTCTACTCCTTGCACTGCATCAGAAACAAAGTCAAGCCACGGCCCAAACTTTTGGAGAGCGGCTCTCCCTCGAAGCAAGTCGAGAAAGAGATTGGTGCATTCCCCTCCGCGCTTTTCAAAGCCCAGGATACTCCAATTTTGCAATTTTGCTTGGTTCTGGGTGTGATCAGTCCCTGATCACACTCACAGGCTTCGATAAACAAGGTTTCCAAATGCTTCTGGGAACATTTGAGCGCATCTATAACCGCTATACGCCATACTCTACCTCTGGAAACATCGGTATAATTCGAAGCACGCGTGGTCGCCCAAGAAGCTTTACTGCTGCAAACTGCCTAGGTGTTGTGCTGACTTGGCACCGCACCAGGTGCGGGGAATTATTTCTATTCCTTTTGTTTGGCATACCAAGTTCTGTGTGTTCTCTTTTGTTACGCTTTGGAATACATATTCTACTTAAGAAGCTCAGGAGGGATCCCTACGCCTAAATTCGTCTTCCAAATGACAAGGAAATTTAAGCCTATAAACGTGCTTTTCCTGCTAAGTACTTCTACTTCAAAGACGTTTACTGTTTTGCAGATGGTGTAAAGCTTACTCTAGAGCAGTCCGGTGACTTCGTCATTCAAAATATGCTGTATAAAGTTTGGACGCATGAATACTACGTTTCAAATGTTTTGTGTTTGCGCCGAGTGGTTTTCTTATAGCGTGTTCCATAAATGCCCCTGGGGCGATGCATCACTCAATCATGGCTGAATGGGGTGTTGTATACTAAAACCTTGGACGTATGTATGCGCAGCATGGTGGACGGTGCGTCGTGGATTCTACATTCTGCAAGCATCACTATCCATTTCTCATTAAGTCAGCACAGGATTGCGAGCTAGGGAGCGATGTTAAAACACAGAGAATTTCCATCTTGCCCCAAGCAACGTCCACACAGTAAGCTTCAGATGGGACATGCGTGCTTTTCGAAACATTTTCCCTAGAATGAAAGACTGTCTTACGTATTAAGAGCGCGGAGAGCGAAACGTTTTGCTCAATTTCATGGTTTTATGGTACAAATATCGCTCGAGGACCGTTGGGATAAATCAAATACAGCACTCATATAGGCCACACCAGAGCGTAGTAGAGGCGAATCTATTTCTGTCCAACCACATAGGTCAAGACTAACTTCTGTCTTTAGGCTGATTGTCCCCTTCGTTTCGTAAAATATAGTTTGCTCTGGGTCTTAGAAGAACAATCATCATAAATTGCATCAGTTTTTCACTCCTCTTCGAGTCCTCTGCCCCCCTTTTCCCTCTCCTCAGCCCTCCGCTCTTTCTCGTCTTCACGCTCTTCTGCGCGCTGCCGTGAATCTTCATCACCCGCTTGTTCTCCTCCCCCCGTTCCATAACCCGTTCCCGATAGTCTGCATCTATGCTGACCTGCTCTTGCAACATATTAGCTTTGATATCACCAGTGATACTATCCTCGTTCTCCGAAGGGCGTTGTTGGGCAATGGCGCGCTTTATGACGAGCGGACGAGGCGACGGAGTACTACCTATGAGGTGCTGCTCCTCATGTCCCTCGCCTGCGACAGCTCGAGCCTCAATCCCATCGGGCTTCTCGAACACAGAGGCGCTGATTGCCGGTAGTACTGAGACGTTCAACGATGGCTTGGTTGTGTCACTTGAACTATGAAACTCTTCAGTATAGTCGTCATCGGAGTCCTCAACGTCGCTAATGTCGGCCCTTTCGGCCATAACCTCCTTGATTTCCTTTGCGCATGGTATCTCAGGCGGGATGCTAGGATCTCCGGGGGACGGCACGGTTCTGAAGAGAGTGGATAATTTTCTTCTTGTCGAATCAGAGTTTCTCTGCTGTAATGGGTACCTTAACTCGTGGAGACGAGAATTCTTTTCCCATTCTTCCATTCCGAAGGGTAAGTGCTCATGCAGCAGGTCCAGTAGAGACTCTGTCTCCCCCTGCGTAAACCCATTCCCCTGCGACCTTGCCCCTACCTTGTCCGCCAACCGCCCTCCGAGAACCTCCCCGCTTTTCAATTTACTAATCTGCCTTTAGGAGGGAGACGTCCTCCTGGGCGCTGTTGAATGTGCCTTGAAATGTTTTGTCGCACCTCACTAGGTTTTGATTCACCTCTGATCTCAGATGCGGTGGACAGGGTAGCACGTTGTGCTCTCTCCCCCATAATTTCTAAATTTACCACCCTGGACTCCGGTGTGACAACCACAAAGGAAGAAACAAATTGATCTGTATCTGTAGCTGTATTGGCCAGATTACAAATTGACGTTGGGGAGTACTGTACTTCCTGACGTTCCATATGATCGTCTACGAATGGGGATGGCGACAGAACCAGTGTACTGTCCGGTGATGCACAGGAGGACGGTGACGCATCTCCTGGGACAGGCTACATGATTCGCTTATCCACGTTTATTAAATGCCTTCTGGGGGCCCGTTTCAACTCAGCCCTGGAGGACAAACTGGACTGAAGCTAGTTGTAATGGACCCCGACCCAGCAAAAGAAAAGATAGCAGAAAAGGGTGATGGAAAACACCCGCCAGCTAGCGACGGCAATCACGACAGCAAGCGACAGCACCTGTAGCCAGCCCATGAAGGCAACCACGGAGGGCCGATCCACGGTATCCACGAACTGCTGAACCGTGGTAGACACTTTCGAGAGCAGGAGACCGATTGAAAGATCGAGAGATCAACAACATGAGCGGGAGACCAACGACAGGAGCGAGAGACCAACAACAGGATCCGGAGACCAACGGCCAGAGAGCGCTACCAACGGCAACAGCGGGTGACCAACAACAAGAGTGCAAGAAAAAAAACAAGAGCGCGCGACGAAAAGCAAAAGTGGAAGACCAATGGCGGGAGCTTGCGACCAACGGCAAGAACCCGCGACCAACGGGGAGAGTGAAACAGCAACTTAAAGAGCGGGCGGCCAACGGAAAACCCGGCCAGCCAACGGCAAGAGCAGGAAAACAAGGACAACAGTCAGGGACCAGTACCAGGGGCTGGACACAGACGGAAATAGTAGGAGACCAACGGCAGGGACCAACGACAGGAGCGGCAGAAATGCGGCAGAAAAACAGCAAAGAGAAACCAAATGAAGTGACAAAAGCAAGCAGAAACGAGCTCATACCGCCAACAACAGGCCACTGGGGCGAGCGGGTGTTTTTCTTGACAAGCAGTCGGGATGGGCGAAGGAATAGCAGAGACGGGGAATGGGGATCCAATGGCGACCCTGAGGGGGATGGAGAAGGCAAAATTGAAGCACAGAAAAGAGGGTAGGTGCGACGAGGAAGTGATGAAGGCCATGAAGGACGCAATGGGGAGGAGTGGACGGTTTCAGGCAAGGACGGATCGTTTGGCCTAGGTTTTTTGGTCAACCAAAACAATGTGTTTTGCTGCCAACTGGTTTTCTGCGTGATACAATCTCGGACGTCAATTCCGGTTAATCGGTTGGCTAAGGAAGAAAGCCAGGTAATCAGTACATGCTGCAAAAGTGGCGCACCGGGTGGCGTCCACTTGTGAGCCCTGTCCAGTAAGGTAAGCCGTGAGTCCTCCACGGCGTACTGTGCTGTCACCTTGGACACCCTTTCCCGGCGTGGCTACCGTAGATAATCCTTAATACGGTAGCTCAATTTACAAAGTAACTAGAAAATGATAGAATTGGAGTAATTTTCTTACAGTACTGATGTGCAAAATCCGCGAGCATACTTAACCAAGTTGCTCGCGGCCAACCCAAAATGAAAAAGAGATAACCACCCTTCGGCCCTAAAACTAGTCTACAAGGTACGGGCCCCCGCTGCGGAATTCCATCACCGTCCAGCCCAGCTTTGCCGCCCATTGTACTAGCCTCATCCCCGTGCTACCCCCTTTCCTTCAGAACGTCCCTCCCCCTCTCGCAGTTACTAACTTTCTATCTATATTCCGACCAGACGTTTTGTACAACAGTTAGTCTCCCGACCTAGAAACGCAGTCTAAAAAGTACTTTTTTCGGAATTCAAGAACCCGTCGCTCCTGACGACACACGACGCAGCAAGTTACTGCTACCAGAAGAACCGTTTTCGGATTTATTACTGTTAATGGAGGAGGCGTAGACGCCGACGGAATCGGGTGGGATAGACTTGAAAATCAAGAAAACGTCCCGTTACACCCAAAAGAAGATGACAGACCCTAAACGGGACGTCAATCCGCAAGCGGCTCTCCACGAGGCGATCCATCCAACCTACGGAGTCCAGTCGAAAACCCTGAGCGGATCCTGCGAGAAACCCTCGCGGATATTTCGTCGCAAAACGCGGCGACCGCTCCGGAGTTGCAAGCTCTACCCCGCCAAGAACCTCCAAGTACCACCGAACGGACCCACATATGGGTAGAACAGGGCGTCGACCGCCGAGTCCCCACCACAGAGGAATGGGCACTGGCGAATGACCC
>JAUBNZ010001580.1:0-11039 GCA_032355485.1 Bonnemaisonia californica | reverse complement strand
ATGCCGCTGTTTGTCCACGCAGCCACCTTGCGCAGTTTGTTTGACGAACAATACTGCGCACCAACCAGTTCTGTACCGCCGCGAGACTGTGCGCCGTACATCGCCCGACTCCGCTCGGCAGCCTCCGCGCTGCAAGCACATCCCCGCCACCGCCCCTTCGCCGCCTGAGAGCGCACAATTCAAACGCAAACATCGGGCGGCTCTGGCGCAGCCGGCCAGTTACGTCCCCCCGTGCCCCGCCCGTTGCTTTCCGTCCCTGTTATTTTTGTGCGCGGTGTCGCTGCTGCGAGCGACGCTTGGCGCCCGAGCTGCCTGCCGAATCTACTGTATGCCCTAGTTCACGGATAACTGGAGCGCAGCTGCTTGTTCCGGGGGAGGCTTCTTTTTTAGTAATAATTTTATGGAAAGGAATGACTTATTATCGTACGTTTCCTGAATGGCGCTGTTGCAAGTCTGTTTTTGGTGGCAGACCTTTACCTGGAATTTGAACCTTCCGTTTCAGGTGTGTAAGCTCGGTATTTTACCTATTTTGTAGTTACTTATACGGTACCATTACTCGGTGACAATCGACCTGCCAGGTGGAAATTAATTAAAACTCTTCTCGCATATACCGTGAACGTTCACTCGCTGTGCAGTTATTGTGACATGGTGCAACTCTGCACTGCAGAGTCTGCAGTGCTCTTCATTATGTTAAATTTTAAATATATTATAACGTTACTCTCTTTCGCCCAATAAAAATATTCCACGTAATGTCGTCCACGTGGTGCTTCTTGACACCAAGGATTTACACTCTCACCCCCCCGGATCATCCATAGTAGTGTATTTTCTCCCAGTGTATCGTACCCCTCCTCCAGAAGAGTGAACTAAATTTGTAACCCAGTACATGTGGATATGTGTAGATTTGTAAATTACCGAATTTACCCCTTATCAAGACCATCTAAGAATATTAGGGTATTAATTAAGGGAAATGGATAATATTAATTAGGCTAAATGCAGTAACATACAGTGTCTACAGTAGTGTATCTACTGCTACACTACAGTACCGGAACAGTGCCGCTACTACAGCATACTTTACTGTACTGCTCTTATTTGGATCTACACCCATTACCGAAGGGTACAGTAACATTTTACTCTACATGCATCTTATGACGAATCTTAACCCACTCTCTGGATACACTCAAACCAGATCTCCCCACCGAGATTATCCACATCCCCAATTCGCAGAAGACGTCAACAACGACCGCATTCCTTTCAAGCCCGCCCCACCCCCCATCCAACCGAGCCCTTCGCCCCGCCCTCCAACCTCTCCCCCATCATGCATGCCTTCCTGCCCGTCCTCTCCCCCAGCCTGCCGCACCCCGCCCGTACGCGCATCGCCACACACACCCCTCCAGTATGTCTCGCCCGCCGCAACTCGAAGACAAAACGACGCCCTTCACGCAAACCATCAAACCCCCCTCCCCCCGCCTCCGCTCCTTCCCCAGACCCCTCTCCAGACCCCTCTCTAGACCCCTCTCCGGACCCCGCGCCCGGCCTTGACCTAACCGCCCGCGACAAAGCGGGCATCACACTCGAAACCCGTCTGCGCGAGGAGCTGCGCCACCCGCTCCGCGCCCCGCGTCAGACTCTGTATACTACCCTTTCTATTTCCGCTCTGGTTGGCCTGCTCTTCGCTCTGACAAGGCTTACCACCCACGCAGACGCCGTTATGCCTGCGTTACAGAATGCACTTATAGATATTACCGCCGTTTTGCTCTTTGGCTACTTGGCGCTTCGCGAATATCGCTTCGGACAGCGCAGCCTGCGCGCCATGTCTGGCATGCCGCATGCACGTGATTTGCAGTACGCTAATGCGGGCGAGAAGGGTCGTCTGGAGCGCTTGTTACGCACCGATCTGCTCGTGGTCGCCGGCGGCTCTGAAGAGGTTTCGCGATATGTGCAGCGCGGCGGCGGCGGCGGCGATGTTATCATGCTGGCTTTTTGTGTTGATGGCGCTGAGATGGAAGGGTATGTGGCTAGTGCGGAGGGGCGTTCAGAGTGGGTTGCGTGGCTAGGGGCTGCTGTACCACCACGGAGGAATGTGGCCTTGTTCAGGATTCCAGCGTTAACGGATTGGTGGCGAGGTGGCGTTGGTGGCGACGGTGCTGCAAAGGAGTATGTGGTTGCTGTTGGAGCTCCAGAGGAGCTGCCTGCACCACAGGACGCGCGTCGCGTGGTCGAGGCAGAGGACATGGATGAACAGTCGGAAGCGTGATGTAAAAGTTGTCTGGCATCTACAAAATGCTTTACTATTAGTGTAGGAGCTCCACATCAGGGCGGTAGCCCTATCTTATAATTACATTCGACATGGAGTTTGCACGCGGTCACCGGTTCGAAGGGTCGGCAGTCTCGTGGTCTGTAGCGCCATACTGTACAATAATGCGCGAGCGATTATCCTCCAAGTCAGAGCCGGGCATGACGGCGCGGTCGATCTCGGTATCGCTGTCGTCGGCTTCAGTCTCTACATCTGTGTCCTCTGTGACATTCATGTCATAATCCCCGGTAGTGAGGCGCGCTCGTACTAATAGATGCCTCCGGATGCGCTCACCCACTTCAAGGCCTCCTTCGCCAAGGTCCAGCGCCTCGTCCCGCTCAGGTGGTGACCCGCCAACGGGCGAACCCCATGCGACCTTTTCATGTGCGACTATGGAGGTGTCAGCAGGTGCGCCGCGTCGGATGAGCAGGGCGTCGCTTTCGCGCGAGTCGGACAGCGAAGCGGTGCTAGATGATGTTGAGGACGAGTCCTGAAGCGTTGAGGACGGCACCCAATATTCGCCGACACTGCGTCTCATGATGCTCAGGATTGCTCGATCACGTAGCATCGCGATAACCCGCATGATTCTATTTCCGACCCGCACTTGCACAGAGAGGCAGCAAGCGAGTGTACCGGCGCACAAGAGGGCCGTTGTGATTCCAGCTCGCACCCATCCTTGCAAGTAGAATATTACTGCCAGCGATAGTTGACTGACAACAGTCCAAGTTAAGATAAAGTTAGTGCTTAGTCTAGGTAGTCTGCCGTCGATGTGGCTTTTCGGATGCACGTATCGAATGGTGTAAAGGTCCACTACGTGTTTGCACACAAAGTACATGACGGCAAACCACCAGATAAGCGGCGCCATAAAGCCAAAGAGAAGGCACATTGACATCACAGTCACACTGTACGCGTAGTGTCGCGGATAATCGAAAATACCAGTGCACTTGGCCTCTGCAGTTTCTAGAGGCGTGAGTGCCATGCGCCGCCTTACCATACTCGAAAAACTCGATGGTAACCTCATCAGCCAAAACACAGAGCCGGTAAGCGCCAATTGCACTAAGTAATTGCACAAGAAGAACGCAATGTCCCCAGAAAACAAACGCTGCAGGATTGGTAATGCATTGTACACATGTGCACCGCCATCGCTTTGATTGTAAACCATCTGCAAAAACTCAGACGCTGTGTTCAGAGCTACAGAAGGAAGTACAACAGCATTCATTACGTAATAAAAAGAAGTCTTTCGGAAAACAGACATCTCCTGCGCTGAATGAGTCGGATACCCCTCAAGTGCACATGTTAATCGTAACAGTGACGGTACAATGGAAAAAACAACCGCAAGCATCAGCACAGGCAGATAAGCAAGTAACGCGGACCTCAGGACTGGATTGGAAGACAGGAAGGCGGGCAGCAAACTCATCAAATCTTTTGATATTGAATCCGCTGCATTCCCGCCGTCAGATGATAGCCCGGCCAAAAATGACATCCCGTCTGTCTCGTTAAATGACGCTGTCATGTTACCGGCAATAGAAGTGCCATTGCCATTGTGCCGCCCAGCGAGTCCGAACATCATTTGTGGATCACTGAGAAGTGCCAATTCCGCAAATACGAGTTTCAGCGCAGTAAGCATTGCAACCGGACTCGTAAAGAGAATTAAAATCGCAAACACGATGACCTGAACCATCATTTCTCGAACGGTGCGCTCAAAGAATGAGATGCCGATGTTTCCCCAGATAATATCCCCACTCTTCGGAGCACGCTCCGCTTTCATATTCCGCAGCTTCGAAGTGGCCATCTCAGCAGTCATCAATCCATCCGCGGAAGTTTCTAACAGCTGCTCATGCGCTCGGTGCTCCTCCCTCGCAGATGTCGGCGCAAGCTGTGGTGACTCCATGACCCTCCGCCGCAACTCATCCGGTAAGAGGTTTACGGTACCTCGGTAGAGGTTGAGCAGGCGAGGAATCCTCCACTCGGAGTCCTGACGGGCATGTCTGCCGATGGTCAGGTTGGAACGCAGTCCATTGCGCACTGAGCCGGGGTCGGGAAGCTGAGAATCAATATGCACTGGAAAATCACGAAGTGCAGAGGCGGCGGCAGAGGCTGAGCGGAAAGAAATGAACGCGCAACCCATGAAGTCTCGGACAGGCTCGTTTTTCCGGGACTCAAGGTCGCGTTGCAGGGTGCCGATTTTATTCTCCAGCTGCTTAATAAGCTCTTCGCGTGTGTGCTTCTTCGTAAACAAACCAAAGATTCGTCCAAACAGCGTCTGTGACGAGAGTCTTAGGTCCACTAGAGACTCGTCTGCAGTTTCATACAAATAGTCTAGCCGGTTTCTCGCAGAAGACAAGGCGCGGAGTAATCTCGCTTCCGACATGCGACCCTTGCAGACCAGCTCGACGTTGACAACCTGGTTGGGGTAAATGGCCTCGAGCATTTTCGCAAGTTCATCGGCTGACTGCACGTTACGGGGAAGACCGCGAGCGAAGAGAGTCCAATATGACTTTCTGGACGAGCGCGGCCTCGCCATCGAATTTGTAGATTGGACGGGGTTGCTTACTGGAGGCAGTGCGGAGGTTGAATTGGAAGAGCCGCACTGCAACCATTTGCTGACGGTGCGCTCTTCGCCGGCGGCCGCTTTGACGACTGTATACAGCACAATGATGCAAAGAGAAGTTACAAGAAATACTGGGAGCTGCAACATGACGAGCGGGGAGTCCGCGGGGAGGTTATGGGAGGTGAAGCGCTCGAATATCCCACGATCGCTCTTTAGAAGATTAAGTAGAGAGTGTGGGGCGCTGTCAGCACCTTCCATTTTGAATACTGCGCCGCCAAGCCAATAGCTCGGCATGAGAATAACAGAGGCGAAGAAAGCGCAAATGATGGTGGTGAGAATACAACCTCGTTGGAACAAGAGGTAGACCTGTGCATCGCGGGAAAGTGCAGTATCAGTGGCAGTGAAGAAGTCTGGCCAACCGGTCCATCGCATAGGAGGTGCGGCACGCACAAAGGCATCAGTGGGGGTGTAGCTCTGTGCCGAGCGGACTGAAGGGTATTTTCGGAGAAGAAGGACCTCCTCTGGGGAGAGAAGACCAGCTTCGCGAAGGATGATGTAACGGTAGAAGAGAATGCCCAACCAAACGACGATGAAATTGACAAGAACGACAAAATAAAGGCCCGAGCTCATAGTGGTGGCCTCATAGACGTTTTTGTAGGTGTTGCCGATGGCGGCAGTGAGGTTTTGAGGGGGGAGCGGAAATGGTGAGGGAACGATATCCACCGAGGCGGATTTGACAACGCTGGAGGCCCATGATAGTAGCCGCGAGTGCGGCAACTCTGAAAGCATAGAGGGCATGTTTGGTTACGCGCCGCAAGTTACAGCGCTTGCAACATGACAAGGGCGTGTATTGGCGTAGGCGCGGGATGGCGCGATGGCACGACGGGGAGCAGACGGAGTTGATGCGAAAGGGGAGATGAGAAGGCGGATGGGTGTGGCTGCGGGAAAAATGAGGAGCGTCCGTGAAGGTTAATTGGACGATTGTGATAACTACAGAAGCGTTGTGACTGATGGACAACACTGCGAAGGGGAATACCTAAGGGAAGTAGTCTGAATGAAAACACTGCACGGCGACTCAGTTCATCAGTGGACGTCTGGCTGTCTACGTAAAAAATTGAGTGACGCGCAGAGCATACTTTAAGCAAGAGTCGGAAACAGTATAATTTCATTTATTTACCGCAAATCAGATGCAGATAGAAAGAAGCAATTTAGTCGATTTTTCAACATCACCCAGTAGCATCACTCCATCTCCGTGCGATTTTCTATTCGCCCGATGTCTTGTCCTTCAGGCTGCACTGGCTTGCAGACTGCGCACTGCTCCAATAGGATTTGCATGTGCGCTTCCAAGTGCAAGCTTGCGTTGTGTAATCGGGGGCTTCGCTGTGACCTGTCAACGGTCCGGCCCAGTCAACGGTCCGGCCCGCTCGCGCACAGTGCAATCATAGAGTTTCCTGTTCATGTTTCTTCCTGACTAGCCTTCAAACGGACCGATAGGGGGAAGCCAATTTGAATTTCTTCGGAAAATCAAGTTGGCTTCCCAAAGTAGTATTTGCAATAAAGGGGCCAATTAATTTAAACAGGATTTCAAATTTCCGAGTGCCATGCTAGCAACTGGATTGAAAAACCTATGATTAAATAGACAGACAGCGGAAAGCTCTAGGTGATATGCAGGATGTTCTTCTACACGTGTCGACTTTATTTTCTTTTCGGGGTCGTTTTCGGCGGTCCGTGAGGTAACCTGTGCGGAGGGGGGCTGTGCAAGACATACTTAAATATGGAAGGCCCGTTCCAACCGCAGAGCAAAATATGGCGACAATAATAGGGGTATTCACAGTAGACGGTTAATCGATTAACCACGAAAAAGTCACCAAACGGAGCAGTACCTGTGGATGAACCTGGTGATCTCCGTGTAGGATGGTCGAAGGTTACTAAAAGGGGGAGCCTTGAAAATATAGGCTACTAAGCCCTGGAAGGGTCGGCATTTGTCAATTCGTACCAGGAAAATCCAAATTATCAACTCTATATCCTTTCTGCGACCCTTGTGAATTGTCGGCACGCTGTCGCAGGCATTGATTCGAATGCGAGACACTGACAGCGTGTGATTCCGTTCACTTTCTGCCTCTCTCTTTGTTTGTTTCTAAATTATAAATGTTCTAGGATCCTACTGACTACCTACGGTTTTAGAAGGTAGAACATTACAAGCAATACCCAGTAAATCCTTAGATCTTACTTACTAGAATGTCGGCCCAGAAGCTCCTGGGAGCAAATTATAGAGTCTACAAGTTGCCTGCGCAACTTGTGGTGCTCCGTTCTCAACCTCTAACATCACAAAGTTCAGGTACGTTAGAATTTAAGATCGAAATTCGAGAATCAAGTCTTACTGCAACGTGATGAAGAACTACTAGACCTATTCCTGTTTTATTCAACATCATGACCGAACCGAACCCCAATCGGGGAGATTCTCCCAGTGCCCCCAATCAAGACCGTATCGATGTATCATCGTATTTTGGCTACAAATTCATGCTCTCTAATGCTATGCAAACTGGACTGGTTAACCCTGTCCGCACTCTAAAGTGCCAATGTGGGGATATTATTTCAGCTGCCAACATTATTGAAGCTATGAAAGACATAGTTGGACCTGAGAAGTTTCTAGAAGCTGATATTTAGTCTATTCAAAAGATCTACAGGCTATTGCGGGATAAGTTGTCAAATCTTGGAGCAGATGCCGTACAAACCCCGCAGGAAACGCGGTTTATCCGGGAGCGCTTAATGTGGCTCATCTTCTCAGTCAATTGTGGGACTTTTTGTGAGTCCTGGGTCCAGACCCAAACGCTCAGAAGAGCAAGTTTCCCTTTTATAGCGATGAACGCGCACTCGCGCCCGCTCCCGCCTGCATGGATGACCGCTCCCTCGCGCCACTGCGGGCTACACAGCCGTTCCCCTTCGATGCAGATTGAGACAACCGCGATCCCAGGCAAGGTAAAACCCTTACACGTTTCCGACCTGGCGAGGTTTGTATCTCAACGCGACCGTACAGCGATGTCACCGTGACTGCGCGAGCGCGACAACAGTGTGGACGGCCAACTGGTACACGTGACACCCCTTTAGCAGAGTACACCGATAATGTGTGTTAGCTACACTCGACGATAGACCTAGATACACTAACCGTTACTGATACACTAGCTAGGCCCTTACAGTACTGGCATGATTTAGGCAGCATTACAGTAGGTGCTTAGTACACCCTTAACTACAGTCGGGGAAACCCGACCGGCGATCAGTAAAGAGGCAAGCGACCTTGGAGGTAAACCAGATACATAAAGGCGGACGACTAGTGTTGTGCTTCGCGCCAACTCGCGCCCGCGTGTTCGTTCCCTTTACCGCTTGCTATCGCGCGCGTTCATTTGCCAGCCTACTGGCTTCTAGGGTTTGTGCCACTACACGGGGCCTCTACGCAGAACCCCTGGCATCTGGATCACGGCACCCCCCGTGCATTCACGATAGCGAGCTACGCGAGTACTCGCCTCATTCCCACTTCCTCCTGTTCCGCTCCCCAGATCCCTTTTCCCCCTAACTCTACCACTGCTACCGCGACAGAGGGATCTCTCCCGTACCACTTCTTTCCCCTATTTCCCAGCTACGAACCCCTTTCCAGAACGCCACAGTCTGTCGACTTTTCTGGTCCCACACTTTCCAGCGAGGTAAGCGGCCAGTCCTCCATGGGGTACTGTACTGTCACCTCGGACACCCTGTCCCGGAGTGGCTAGCGTAGGTATTCCGAAATACGGTAGCGCAATTTAGAAAGTAACTAGAAAATGATAGAATTAGAGTAATTAGCTTACAGTAGTGAGGTGCGAAAGCCTCGAGCACACTTAACCAAGTTGCTCGCGTCCAACCCAAAAAGATTAAGAGGTAAGCCCCCTTCGGCCCTAAACTAGTCTACAAGCTACGGGCTCCCGCTACGGAATTCCATCACCGTCCAGCCCAGCCCGCGAGCCCATTGAACTAGCCTCATCCCCGTGGTACCCCCTTTCCTTCGGAACGTCCCTACCCCTCTCGCGGTTACTGACATTCTACATTCCGACCAGACTTTTTGTACGACAAGAACTACTATGACCTCATCATCTGCTGAAACTCGTCGCGTCCTTAAGTTCATGTCCCTCAAGGTATATGGAACTTATGGGCAGACATTGCTTGACTCTGGTGCCATACCAGATGTCAGTCTCACGAATTTGTGAATCTCCTATCCATCAAACCAACCGAGACAGCCAAAGGAATCATCGCTGCAAATGGAGTGAGCTGCCCTACACTGGGCCTTTTCAAATAAATACCGGTTGCGTTTGACGACATGGTCGTTTACCTTAATTTCTGGTAGTTGAAGGTTCACCGTTCGATGTATTCATTGGAATCCCGACTATGGAAGGGTTGAGAACGAAGATAGATCTGGTAGAACAAGTCGTGCGTCTCAGCCACGACGGAGAAGCAGTCGAGCTACCACTTCATCCTGATGTTGGCAGCCAACATCCCTTGGAAAGTGGGACGGACAGCGAAGATTTCACTTCTGATTCAGATGCTGTTCCTGAAATTGTCAGTTCTTCTGAGGAAGAAGCGGAAGAAGAGGAAGAAGCGGGAAAAGAGGAAGAAGGGTTCATTCTAACTATTAGGGACGAATCTCAAATCCTTGGGTTGATCGAAGAACGAAATGATTTTTCAGTTGACAAAGAATCTATGTCAGAAGAGGAACAGAACATGCACGAACTCAGTGCAAGGGTATCACATCTACATGACGATCATGCTGTTAAAATATTGTCTGATCTGCACGAAAATAGTATCATCGCGTGGAGCCTGGGCGACCTTCGTCTAGCGGATTTCCCTATCAAGCATTCATTGGAGTTAGGCGACCCCGAACCTATTCATATTCCTTCTCGTCGGCTTGCGCCTCGTCACAATGATACATTCCGAAAGGAGTTGGACAAGATGTTAGCCGCGGGAATCATCACACCAGCATCATCCGCTTGGTCATTTCCAATCGTCATCGCCTCAAAGAAGGACGGTAAGCCACGGTTCTGTGTAGACTACAGGGCCCTGAACAGAGTCAAGAAGGCCGATCGCTGGCCTCTCCCCAAGATCCAAGAAATCTTTGATGACTTAGCAGGCAGCAACATCTTTACAACGCTGGACCTGCTCTCGGGCTATTGGCAAGTGCGATGTCTGATTAATGCAAAGAAAAAGAAAAAGTTCGTGTTCCGTTATGGGAAATTTAGTTTCGAAGTGGTGTCATTCGGGTTAATGAACGCACCATCGATGTTCCAGAGGATGATGGATGTTATCTCTTCCGGAATCCAGTTCGTTCGGGTCTATCTAGACGACGTCGTAATATTCTCCGGAACGATTGAGGGGCACTTCAACCATCTCTTTTTCATCTTTAAGGTTATCGCCGATCATGGATTAAAACTCAAGATATCTAAGTGCACTTTCGCTCGATCTGAAGTGGCGCTTCTTGGCCATGTTGTCAACAACTCCGGTGTATCTGTGTACCCAGCCAAGATCAAGGCAATCCAAGCGGCCGCCACACCAACCACAAAGACAGAATTGCGAAGCTCCTTAGAACTCACCGGCTACTATCGCCGGTTTGTCAAGAAAATAGCGGAGAAATCAGCTCCTCTTCACTCCGAGACATCAGGAAAAGGACATGTGAATTGGACGCCGGTGGTAGACGAAGCCTTCGAAAATCTAAAGGTTTCGCTCACATCGCCCCTGTACTCGCATTCCCAAATTTCGAACAGCCGTTCCTTGTGGAGACTGATGCGTCCTCCGTAGCCATCGGAGCTGTTTTGGCTCAGAAGAAGGAAGATAGAATGGCGCATCCTATCGAGCTCGCAAGTAGAACAATGAACTCCAGCGAACGAAACTATTGCACCTCTGAGAGGGAGGCGCTAGCAGTCATCTTTGCACTCAAGAAGTTTCGGCTCTATCTTCTATTGTCGCTTCTATTCAAACTTATCACAGAACATCAAGCGTTGAAGTATGCGTTTGAGAAGAAGGAAGTCCATGGCCGCATCGCTCGTTGGCTAGAATTCCTGGGAGGGTACGAGTTAAAAGTGGAGTATCGTGCTGGTGTCTTCTACAAAGCAGCAGATTACCTGTCCCAATTAAGCAGCGAGCCTACTCTGATTGATGACGCTGACGAAGGTGATG